>APFE030961771.1:64248-86019 GCA_000404065.3 Pinus taeda
CCATTAATGCCTTTTGTTTCTAACCCAAAGGGAAAAATTGGTCTTTCAATACAGAAATAAAACTAGACCAAGAGGAAATAAGGTTACCCAACTTTTTGTTGCCCTTCTGCAACTTTCTCTCCCACCAAATGAGAGTAGTGCCACTCAGCTGAAGAGATGCTAATTGGACCTTTGCCTCATCTTCTTCAATCTGCTGAATCTGACAGTAAACCTCTATCTGTCTTATCCAATTATTAAGTTTTTCTGCACTACACTCTCCATTATACATGGGCAAGTCAAACCTTACATCTAGCTTGAAGAGTGGTTTCCTAGATGTATGTTTGGAATCACGATTAGAGTGATGAGAACTATCACTTGAAGATGGAGAGGGATGAGGATCTTCTCCACCACCTTCATGATTTGTTGATCTATTATCATCGACATCTTCCTTCTCGTGCCCAAGTGCCTTCTCATACTCTGAAATAAATTGTCCACTTTCTCTGCCATATTATAGAATACCTTGCGGAAATTATGTTCCTCTTCCCAATGAGCTTCTTCATTTTCTATGTTTCTTCTTCGTTGTGCACGCCCTTCTTTAAGTTCAAAGGACTTAAGCATTCCTTCTCCTTTTCATAGCTTGTTCTGGGTTAGCATATACTCATGCAATTCACATCAACAAAGAACTTCTCTGATACCAAACTTGATCCAAGATCTTTAACTTATAGATGCATCAAAATTACATGAAACAGAGCTTATAAACCATGGAGCTTAAAAAGAACATAAACCATTGCCAAAATAACACGATAAGTTAGAAACCATGACACAAAGATCTGATTATGGAGTTCGTCCAATTTGGACTCTGTCTCCGAGCCCTGCTCAATAGTGGGGAGGCCTTCTTTCATTAAGTGGCATAAAAAGAGACAAAAGTACAAGAAACATTCAATTACAATCCTTATACCTTCAAGTTGGAAGATGGATGAAGAATGGATAGCCCAACTTCAGAAATAGACAGTACCATTGAACTCCTCGTGAAAAATCGTGCAAAAATGCCTATTCGCACACCCAATTTGGATAATTGGGCTTTCTACACCTTCTTGGAACCTCCCTACTCCTCAAGGCGAGGTTTCAACCCTTGTTGCCAGGTCGGGTTACTGTTGCGTACAATTTTGAATTATCAATTAGTCTCCTCCCCTTCTCCAATGTGGATATTCCTTTATATATGCTAGCGGTAAACCCCTAAACTCCCAGGTAGTTCTAAATAATATACCAAGTTAACAAGAGGATTTGATTTAATATCAGGGATCTCAGGTCATGGCAACAACCCTTACTTAATAGGGAAAAACTCTTTAACTGCGTGTTTAACTTGATGACCTTTTACTATCGGCATTTCCCCCATCGAAGTTTCCAATCGGTGGACAAACCATAGCCCATACATCAAGCACCCTGCGATAACCGCAGACCCAACGAACTATTAACCACAGTATATAAAATATCAGGCCTCATCGCAAATTGCAACCGGCGGGAACCGAGGTTGGCACTCCATACTACTGCTCCCCTTTTACGAACTTTGATTGTGATATATCACATCATAACTAGACTCTATCAGGGCTGAAATTGATCCCCTCCGATCCGTGATATGCAATATCACAATCGCAACCGGGATCCTTCCAAGGGCCACTCCAGAAAACATTGCCTTTTGCGATTGTGATATGTGATTATCACATCGAAACTTTTCTTGCCTAGGGCTGATTTGAAACTGCTGACCTCTGCCTTCTGCAATAAGTGAAATGCAGGACCAATGGAGGCCTGCCACTTGGTACTTCCCCATTGATTGAAGTTTTTCCACGTCATCTCCTCCTGCCACATGTACAAGTCAAACATAAACTTTGACTTGCTCTAACCTTTTCATATGAGCTCGGATTTGAATGTTGTTCACACCATTGGAATTAGGATGATGAGCACTTCGATCCAATGCTAATTTTATAGATTTTATGCCACTTTGAATTTTGAGCCTTCTTACCATGCCACTGGTACTTTTTAGAGATCCATCTGGACTAGTGAAGCGCTCGTGTTACTTTGTCGGAATTTACTACAACAACATTATTCGCCTATGCACACAGTCCCATAAACTGTGATACCAAATATCTATATGTTTGGATTGATCGTGAAAAACATGATTATCAGTGAGCTTAATGCAAATATGATTATCACAATAGATCACAGTTGGATCCATCATTTGACCAAACAATCCAATAAGTATATTTCTCATCCAGATTGCCTCACATGCTACTTGAATTTCAACCGTGTATTCTTCTTTTTTCGAAACTGAGTGTCACATATCTTTGCTTCTTGTTGTACTAGGAAATAGTTGCGGACCCAACATTGAAAATTCTACCTAATGTACTCTTTCGATCTGATGGAATCCCTCCCCAATCTGCATATGTGAAGTCACATAAATTCACTCCCTATGTCCATTTGTACGATAGTCCAAACTGGGTAGTGCCTCTGAGGCATCATAAAACATGCTTAGCATCCTTCCAAAATAGTTTGGTTAGCCTAACCATAACTTGGCTCAATTGGTTGCCTGCGTAGCACATATATGGTCATGTGTTCATAAGGTACACCAGTGAATCCATTAGCTGCTGATAAACGTTACATCCTCTTCTTCACCTGAATTGGCATCCTCCTTCCTCCAGTTGGTTGCTAGAGGTCTCTAAATTAGTTTGGAACTCTCCATGCAAAATCTCTTCAATGTCTCATTTTCATACTTTCCTTGAGACAAAACCAATTCGCCATCGCCTTGCCATAATTCCAACCTAAGGAAGTAGTGCATGAGACCCATGTTCTTCATTTCAAATTCTCTTGCAGGGTCCTTCTTGCAAAATCTCACCAATTGTTCATCACTAGTTAAAATAAAATCATCAATATATAAGAAAATAATGAGAAATTCACCTTCTACCAAGATGTGATAGAGGTTTGCATCCACTTCATTTTTGGTGAATCCCAAATAGGTGAGGTAATTATTGATTCCAGTGTATGAAGCATGGGGTACTTGTTTGAGACTGTGCAACACTCACTTGAGTCTACACACATGAGACTATGGATCAAATTCCTTAAATCCTTTTTTTTACTCAATGTACACGTCCTCCTCAATAACCCCATTGATAAAAGTTGTTTTTACATCCATCTGGTGGATCTTCCATCCCATCTATGCATCCATAGAAAGACTTGATCTAATGGATGAGTACCTTGCTAGAGGAGCAAAGGTCTCCTCATAGTCAATTCCTTCAACTTGAGAGTACCCCTTGGCCAAAAATCTGGCCTTGTACTTCTCTATGCTTCTATTTTCTTCCTTCTTAACCTTCAATATCTATCTTGAACCCAAAACTAATTTATCTTCTAGTCTTGGGACCACTTACCAAACACTTTTCTTTACAATCGATTCATATTCCTCTACCATTGCATTAACCCATACAGGGTTCTCCATTTCTTCCTCGAAAGAGGATGGCTTAGTCTCTACAAGCTTAGTCATTAGAGCCATGTAGCCAATGTACCGATTAGGTGACCTTCTCTTCTTGCACACATTTGAAGGAGCACCCACATTCTCCCTCTCATCCTCCACAAGGCTCTCAATGTCCTTAGTTCTTTTATTGCCTTCTCTGGATGGTTTTTCTTGAGTGGTTGTCTCCACTCTCTTCTCCTCGATTTATGGTTGCTCCACAACTTCTTGAGGTTCCTCCTTTGGAGCTAAAAAATCCTATTCTAGTGGGATTTGAAGCTCCCTCTCAAGAGAGCACCGCATCACTTTCTCCTCATCAAAGTTTACAACCCTTTTCACAATTCTCATTTTAAGGGATGTCAAGTACACACAAGTACCCCAATTTTGTTGTCGGATCAAGCTTCTTCCTTGATTCTTTGGATACATGGTAGTAAACAGAGGCTCCAAAAATATTAAAGTGTGACACATCCAACTCTCTCCCCAAGAAAGCCTCCTCCAGCGTAATCATGCCCAGAATCTGATGAACTCTCTAGTTTTGCAAGTAGATTGTTGTGTTGCATGCCTCAGCCCAAAAATGCAGAGGTAATCCTTGGTCATGCAACATCGCCCTCGATGCTCCCACAATGTTACGATTCTTTTTCTCAGCTACCCCACATAAATTTTTAAGTCCATTCGACATGTACTCACCTCCATTGTCGCTCCTAAGAGCCTTCACCTTCTTTATGGATTCTTTCACTACGAGTGCCTTGAATTCTATGAACTTGGATAATGTATCATATTTCTTCCACATGAAGAAGATCCAACAATTATGTGAGAAGTCATCAATAAAAATGACATAATATTTTTGCCTGGTAATGGAGGTTGTCAAGAAAGGTCCATAGAATGTGTATTTTGGGTACTTCCCCAAAGTACATCATTTGCATACATCCTTCTATTGTAGTTCTCCTTTGCAGAGGCTTATGGTTATCTATTACATAATATTCAAGGTGCCATGATGCAAATGGCCAAGTATTCAGTGCCAAAGTTCACCGACATCATGGATTTACACCTTCTCTTCCTTCGTGCTTAATGCAACACAATATTCCACATCTATCTTATAGAGGTTCTTCACACAAACCCCGATATGATTCACTTATCATGTGTCTATGTGTCTTAGAAATTTCTTTCCTTTGCTGAAGATCACATCATAACCATGGTCTTTAAAAACTGCAACATAGATGATATTTTTCTTTCAAACCAAAACGAACATGATATCCTTGAGCCTAATGGGGGAACCTGAATCCCTATGAAAGGTGACTATACCAATCCCGATCGTGCTATACCTTCTGTCATCCCCCATATTGATATGCATCTACAAATATTTTTCTTCTAGGTCACTAAAACAATATCTACAACCTATCATGTGGAACGATGCACCTGAGTCCAAGTACCACACGCTCCCCATCATTGTATTTGCCATGCATGCAATGAGCGTAAATTCAATCTCAAAATGTGAGGTCTTCTTGCTTTCCTTTTTGTGTGGACACTTTGTGGCATAGTGTCCAAATTCATGACAATGGAAGCATTTAATTTTGGAAAAATCTTTCTTTCGCCCTTAGCTGGACTCTAGTTTGGATTGAGAATTATTCCATTTTCCCTTTTTTTCCTTTCCATCCAATGCAAATTTTTCTTCATCCTCGCCCTTGGATGAAGTCCCATCTTTGGTACTCTATCTTATTTCCTCTTGTACCAAATCGGACCATAAGTGCTCCCAATTCGGTAGCTTCTCCCTCCTATTCATCGAATCTTGATAATATAAACTACAACACATTCTCATTATGATAAGTACCGAAAAAACCGAAATAGTTCAACTACTTTAGCAAAAATGAAAGAAAACATGAATTATAAACATTCACAGAATAGGCTTACAAATATCCATAATCCATGCATGAAGAACGTGTTGGCCCATAGGGCTTCTTACATTAAGAAACGTTCCAAGGCACATGTATACAATGAACACCACTAGCTTCAATAGTGAAGCGTTGGAGCCACTCTTTGCTCCTCAAAAGAACTAGTTTATCTCTCTAATGCCAGTCAGGAAGATCCAAGGTGAAAAGTCCTTTGCTCTTATAATGAGGGTGTATATATAACAATGAAGAAGTGATGCTTCACCTTCCTTATGAATCTTTATATTTTCTCATGTCTGTTTGACTTCCTATGAATTTTCAACTTTACATGACTCTTCATATTCCATACATGTTCTTTGGACTTCCACTTTACAATATATTTTCGAAACATAATTTACATCATTAACCACAATGGTGTGGCATGTGAAAACTCATGAAATGACATGACATGAGAATTTTGACATCGACTCCTTGATGATGTAGAAATTTCAAGCCACTGCTACTACTGTGTGTTGCAGGTCTACTTGAGAATTTTCTTCTTTTCACCTCCTCATGGCTTGGTGATAAGGGATCTTCAATGATCTCAAGTATTGAATGGTGATCGCAAACTAGTGTCCCTTTGCTTTCTCTTGATTGATTAGCTTGCGTACTCAACTACAAGATGGTATTTCAACATGTTGTGATCCTTCATCTCCTTCTTCATCATCTCGCCATGGCATACTAAGGTATCTATTTCTACAATTCACTCATGACAAGACAACATTACTCCGAACACCCCTGGTCTAAGATCGTGCATATAAATCCATTGGTTGAGCCAAAACTAGATGGAGGTCTAGGGAAGGGGCTCGGTGATAAGGAAATTGCATAGTTCAAGCATTCAAGGGGAGCCTTGAGCCTTGACATTGTGCAACACGTAGTTCAGGCCAGGATGAGGGGAAAAACCACACAGTTCCAAGGGTCAGTGTGATAGGCTGAGAGGATGAGCATTAGGTGAGAACATTGCACAACTTTAGGAGATGCGAGAGGTTGGGCGATTTTGCAGTTGTGCAATTCAGGAGCTCAAGATGAGGGCTTAAGCATAGAAACTGTGCAGTTCAGTAGTCTTAGTAGGCAGGAACTGTGCATTACGCAGTGCGAAGAGGCAAGGTCATAATAGAGGAATGAGACTACGTAGTGCACAGTTTAGGGAGGCCCGGTGGAGCTAGGATTCTTAGTCAAGAAGCTTTTCAAAAAGTGACAATGTGAGAGAATGGTGACATTGATGTGAATAGTGATAAGACTTTGACTATGATCACACACTTAGAATACTTGACGACTCAAGAACATAGATCATCCAGGACACATTTCAATGCATTTCCCTTTGTGCGATAGATTTATGACAACTTTACGATGTGTGACACTTAAGATACACTTTGTGAAGACCGTGACGACCCTTGTTCGACAGCATTTAAAAATTTTCAAATGAGTGCAACATGTATTTATAACGTGTGTTTATATAGTTAGATAAATTCATTTACACAAAGGTGACCTCTTGAAACCACTAAAACAGGCTTATATACATGACGCGAAAACTAACATTGGAAAATACGAAATTTTTCCTATCTTGCAAAGGGGAAAAATCCTCAAGAAAACACGATGTGGAATGAGTTTCAAAGTTTACAATGACAATGTAAAAGACCAAGAAAGGCTCTGAAATTAAGCGTAAGCTAAATTTTTTGAGGGTGTTGTAGCATCAACAACATACATCTTCAAAGACTTGAATTGTATTCTAAAACATTGAATTATAGCTTGGTTTACCTTTTTGCCACCTTCATAGCATTTGTTCATCTTATCACAAATAGCTTTGGTAGTTGTGCAATACATTACTTTTACTAGTTCTAATTTATGGAGGCCAGCAAGAAAAGCATTCATGGCTTTAACATTTCAAGTGAACTCCATATTCTAATATTTAGTAATCACTACAGGAGGTTTTTCCTTAATTTCAAAAACACATTGTTTGTTCCATTGAACATAGGTGCCCTGTTGGTGAAAAATGCTTCTTGGTTTTACATGGTCCTTGATTTTTCTTCTAGTCGTTAAAATCGTCTGGAGTAACTTGGTTTGCTCTCATACCAATTGTTAGAAACTAGGACAATGCTGAGAGGGGGGGCGAATTAGTATTGTAGGAATTTTAGAAATTTCTTTCACTTGTACAAGGATACTAGAAAACCATGAAATACTTCAACAATTAATTCATATGAGCATGTTAGGAAGTAACACAAAGGAACACACAAGTTATTCATACTTTTCTTCAATTCCTTCACAAGGCAAGCTACTACTTGTTGTTACAAAGTTTTTGGCTACAATGAGTAGGAAGCTACTACTCCGTAATTTATCAGCTATAACTAAAAAGAGTTACAACCCCTAAGTTTTATTAGCTACTACTGAAAGGAGCTTCAACCCCTAAGTTTTACCAACATCTACTGGAAGGAGCTACAAACCCTGCCTTGCAAGCTACAACCTTCTTGACCTCAATGGTTCATCTTTCATAAAATTTTCATACTCAAACCATGAAGGCCAAATCCTTACTTAAACAATTAAATTTTTCACTTCAAACACTCACCACAAACACCTATAACAATATCCGATTAATGGTAAATCCACCATCCACACTAGCAATGTCAATCCAACCAAACTCACAAAATACAGAATTCTACCCAAATTGTTTCTAGTTACAAATAATTTTTACTCATAATTTTGGCTTATTTGATTTTTAGTTAACTTGCACTTTAATATTTGCATGAATCTGTTACTTTTTCATTGTCTAACTTCTGTCAAGTCATTTGAATGTGTTCTCCAACTCTTCAAACACTTCTCACCTATTTTTGCAAGAAAAAACTAAGTTTAACTATCAATTTATGCTATTTTTGAACTTTATGCATTTTATCTGGACCTCTAATAGCAATTCCAAATTTGATTGAGTGCTAAATTTGGTGGAACTGCCAAATAAGCCATCAAAATTGTCCATGCCTCTAATGTCGTGTTTTCCAAGCTTAGCTCACTACTAGTTATGATGAAATTCACCAAATATGGCACAACATAGTTGAATTTGTCCACTCCACCACATTGCCTAGGTGCCTTGTATGTTGGCCCCTTAGCCCATACAACCAAGGCCCATGACCTCGACCTTAATCCTCGGTTCTCATTAACTTATGCCCTGTGTGAATGACATCATGTTGATGTCACATGGACCACACAACCTCCAGTGAGTGGTCCATGTGCCACCTGGAAATGGCCCACTTAACCACCCAAAAGGTCCAAAAGTGGTTGCCACTTTTCCTTGTGTACAAGCACCATGTCACCTTGCTAGGTCACCATCACTTACAACTTGTCTACTTCTGTCTCATTCCATGTCATCATTGGGCTCATTTCACCTACCACACAATCACTTACTATTTCATTGTATGTCTACCATGTGTCCCCGTATGTTGGAGAAAACGATCAGTGGTTTGTGGACCCCCCCAAACGGTTTGGTGGTAAAAGGGGGGTTGGAGGTACACAATTAACCACAATTGTGTGGTATGGTAATTCCACCAATAGCGGATCCCCTTTTCTGTTAATCCTTGTGTGCAGTTGGGAAAATGCATATTCGTTGATGGGTTAGTGGGGACATGTGGAGCTATATCTACCACCAAAGTTTCCTGATGTTTAACTCTAGTCCTTTTTGCAAGCTGCTCCACCAGGTTTGGCCAAACACAAAAACTAACTCTAAATAAGTCCATCACCATATATTTTATTTGTATCCTTTGAATTTAGGGCTTCTCATCATTTACTAGAAATATATTATGATCTAGGAGGGAATTTATAAACTTCCATATACTGTTGGAAATCTCTTTTAGAGATCTATCCATCTGAGTGGGTTCCAAGATCATTTGAGGATTTTTTCTATACTGGAAATGTCTTCAAAATCACTACACCTTATCCATCCATACGTTATTGATCTTCATTCTTCTTTCCCTCTGTCATTATCTTCATCACCTTTTCTATCAACAACAACATATTTATAACAATCTTGTTATGTTATATAAATATTTTGACTTGGTAAAATAACATAAAAATAAAAATAAAATGAATTTAAAAATAAAATAAAATAAAATAATTATAGTTATTATTATTAATTAAACATTTTGATGTTGGATAAATTACATAAAATAAAATAAAAAATAAATAAAATTTTTAATTATAATTATTAATTAAAACCGACCTAGATCCATCTGAGATGGATCAAATATGAAGTGAAAAACTCTTTTAGAGTGAAAAGAGATTTGATCCCTCTCAACTCTTGGTAGATCTGGAATTAAGAATGGATCTAGGAAGGTACATATTACAAGTAAAGTTTTTGTATTTGATTTATATATAAATTTATATTTTCAATATTATATATATATATATATATATATTATATATATATATATATAATATATATATATATATATAATATATATAATTCTTTTTGAATTGGTAAAATATATTCGAATGTGTATTAGTATCAATTCATTTTGTTCTTAAGCTTGTTTATTTTGGAATATGGTTTACAAAATTTTAATTTAATTATCAATAATTACTAGGTAGATAGTAAGAATTCAAACTTTATGGAATATTCATGCCGATAGGCATGTCTATTTTGAAATAGGGATTCCACAATTTTAATTTAACTATTAATAATTATTAGGTGATTGGTTGAGATTTAACCTCCATAGAATATTCTAGAGTATTCTTAGTAGTATACGTAAATCAAAAGTCCATATTTATTTCCAAAATAGTTATGCCTTTTTCCCCCTTTCAATTTATTTCAATAATTAACAAATATGTTGTATGAACTAAGTGTCATATGAAATGAGTTATGGTTTTTTGGGAATGTGGTGTTGATGAACCATGGTATTGGCCCACGATATTGTAAATGCTTATTATAGATTGATGACTATTGACATTTACCATCCATTTAAATTCATTACATTGATAAGCATGTCTATTTTGGAACATTGCTTCCATAATTTTAATTTAATTATCAATAATTATTAGATGGTTGGTAGGGATTTAACCTCCATGGAATATTGTAGAATATTCTTAATAGTATTCATAAATGAAAGGTTGATATTTGTCTACAAAGTAGTTATGCCCTTTTACTCATTTCAATTAAAATGATTAATTAAAGGAAACCATATAAACAAATATCATATGAAATGAATTATGTTTTTTAAGCATGTTGTATTGATAAGCCGACATTGTAACAAAGCATAGTTACAAATTAGCAATCTTCATGTTAAAGTGGGGGTGAGTCTGCATAGTTACAAATCTTGTTACATGTTTTTTTTAAAATGTATATATGTTTAATTTATATTATTTTTATATATATAATAATAACAATTTAAAATCCCCGAGGAAGCTAAATTGGCGATGGCCCTAAAAACAGAATATTATGTACCACGAGATTCTAGGTTCAAATCTCTCGAGTTTACCAAGGGCCACATGCTGGGGCAACATGGTTCAACTAGTAGTAGTAGTTGTTGGAATCAATCTAGTGTCACGAGTACGAGATGAGCCTAGTGGTTGGTTCTTCTAGTAAAAATAATAATCATAATAATTTAAAATAAGTTAATATGATTTAGTCATTTTTTATGAGTTTTTTAATTTTAGCAATGTGAGATGTATCATTAAGTAAGAGTTTTGATGTTTATTATGAATTGATTCCTATCTACATTTACCAATTATTTAGTTTATATGGATGTGCTAATTTTAGTCATGGATCTATTAAGCATTTGGAAGAATCAATTCTCTTGAAGTGGAAACATCCTTTAAAGTGCATAACTTAAGAAAATGTTTCCACTTGATCCCTATCAATTCTTAATAAATCAAGATTAATGTCTTTTTTTCCTTTTTCCTAAGAAAAGCCTATAATTTTATTAAAGAAACAAAATTACATTTTTCATTTTCTTAACACATGCATAACAAAGATGCTCGAACTCAATGTGTGCACAAGATACTCAAGCCATAATAACAATTATCTGGATAAACTCAGAAAGCCTCTTTTTTTCTTCTCCTCTTTTGAAATTTTTTCCAACCCCCAGAGTTTGGGTTAGAGAAAACTATTGCAATTTCTTCTCCTTTTGAATTTGATACCACTTCTTTATTAGAGTCTGAACTCTCATGTGTATGTGTTCATTTTGTTCCAACTACTACTTGAATTTTACATGTTTCCTCATGATGCTTTTCTAGAGCTCGTATCAGTGCTAACTCATTTCCTTTCTCAACTTGTGTTTTAGATTCATTATACTTCTTTTCATCCTCCTCTACTTGGGAAACTTGTTGATTATTTCCTTCCTCAGTTTGATGAATCTCATCCATTCCTTCATCTTCATCTTGTATAAGAGATGAATCTGGAAATTTCCACCGTTTTGACTTTTGAGGTCTTTTCATTTTCCTTTTCTATGCTTGTGGACATGTATTCTGAAAATGTCCTATCTAAAGACAAATATGACACCTAAAAGCCATATTTTAAAAGGTTAACAATTGGGTCCACTTAAAATGTTTATGAACTATAGGAAAGTGATTTGATAGAACTTTACTAAGGTCTGTTTCCACACATATCAAGACAAAGGAAAAAATACCCTTTTCCATTCTTTCTTGATCTATATACAGAATCCTTCCTAGTGTGTTTCTGATACCTTATAAAACTTAGTGATGCTAGAAAGGGAGAGGGAGGTTGTGAAGTCTCGCCCATACCAAAATATTCATAACCACCATTTTTGTAGCATCAAAATGTAGAAACTATGGGGTTACAAAGAGACCCACCCTTCCCCAAAACCATGGTCCCTTGTTTAAAATAAAATCTAAATCTTCCTGGTTGTCAAACTATACGACAAATACCCCTTTTAGGAATAGGTAAATATCACATTTATTTGTCCAATTTGAGAAGGTCCACTGATGTAGATCTTCAGACTTAGGCCAAAATCCATTAAATCTTCAAATACGAACTCTAGCTTGGAGGATTGCGAAAAGACCATTTGAGATAAATTTACTGACATATCTGGTGCTTTTTCCATTTATTCAACGAGGTAAGGACATGGGATTGACAGACTTGGGGACTATCCTGCTGGTGTAGAATTTTTTTTTTTTACGACATCCTTGAATGAAATTGGACCCCTTGGGTTTCTGGCAATTGAGACTGATCTAGATGGATGACTGAGTCATGGAGCACGACGTTGTAACCTCAAATTTATGATATTTGTAGAGTTACATTCAATGCAATAGTATTTCAATTGGATGGCATCTTGTAATGATTTTCCTTCATAAATCATTATCTGTAGTTTGTTGGAATATCTAAGTGATATTGGATCTTCTCTTTTAGATCTTTCACTAGATCCGAGGACCAAATCCCTAAGAGAATCAATTGCCCCTCTAAGTTTTTTACAAAAAAATTGATAACTCTCCTCCTCATACATATTTGCATCCTGAAAACCATGCCTTTGTGTAAAAAAAGGAGGGTTCTAGATCCGATATATGAGCCAAATTTGGAGTGAAAAACCTCGGTCTATATCATCATATGACTTTGCAGTATAATAACCCAGTTCCCAAGCTTAAAAAATGCAAATACAAAACTTTGTGCGCCCTTCTTCCTTATCACACACTACATCTAGGTGACTCTTGACATAAAGTCACAGATTCATGATGAGAATAATAGTATTCATTAGTGCCATATCTGTGTGGTTTTGAGTGGATCTACGCTCTAAGAGGCTCTGTTCAATAAGAGTTGTGTCAAAACTATAGATCTAAGTCTTTGAAAAACCACAAAATAAAGATCCCGCATAATATTTTTTGATCTTAATTCCTTCCCTGTGATTCGTTAAGGATTTGTAACCATGGCTGTAGTAGCTTCCCATTGATACAAGGACTTTCCAGAAGCATGGACATCTGGATCCCCAATGACAAGCTGAAGCTTGACGACAACTGAAAAGGATGGGAAGCCATAGAAAACCCTAGCGCTCTTGATCTTCCTCCCGAATCCTATGTGTTTCCTTACACTAAATCAAGATTAAAGCTACATTGATATGTGTGTCTATTTTGTTAATGCTTCTATAATTTTAACTTAATTATCAATAATTAGTAGGTGGATGGTAAAGATTTAATCACTACAAAGTATTCTAGAATATTTTTAGTATTCACAAATCAAAGGTTGAGATTTATCTCCAAAGTAGTTATGTTTTTTTTTTCACTTTAATTAAATTGATTAATTAAAAAAAAGTCATATGAACAAGTGCCATATGAAATGAGCTATGATTTTTTGGATATGTAGTATTGATAAGCCATGGTATTGGCCCATAATATTGTAACAAAGTGGAGGTGAATCTCTAGGGTTAAGAGCCTTGTTACATGATTTTTAAAATGTATATATTTTAAACCAGTACATTAATTTTTTTTTCTATAATCAATAATAATAACTTTAATATTAATTGAAATTAAAGTTATAATTTAGTTATGTGTATAGTTTATTTCATTTTAACAATGTCAGATGTATAAGTGTTTTGA
Source organism: Pinus taeda (assembly GCA_000404065.3). Classification (NCBI taxonomy): domain Eukaryota; kingdom Viridiplantae; phylum Streptophyta; class Pinopsida; order Pinales; family Pinaceae; genus Pinus; species Pinus taeda. The sequence continues at coordinate 78,178 of APFE030961771.1, forward strand.
TGTTTATCATGGATTAATGCCTGTTATCTAAATTTATCAGTCACTGTTTTGATGTTTATCGGGTTAAATGCTTAATATCTAAAATTTATCAATCATTTGATATATATATTATATATAATATAGAATTATATACTATATATACTACTTATAATATATATATTATCTATACTACTATTATTATCTATATTATATATTATATTATATATAACTTATCATGAGCGGGCGGATAACCACAGTCTCCCCATTTCTTCTCAAATATTACAAACACGCCAATAAACTACAAATCGTCACCCCCTACTTCGCGCCTCCGCCTTCAACCCTAGCTCAAACTGTCCACAACCTTCGTCCCACAAACTAACCTCCCTCCCCAATCCCTTTTCTATAAAACCTATGTCTCAGTCTCAAAAACATAACCAATCATGCCAAAAATAAGCCCAACTAACATTGAAAGGATTCTATAATAATATGTTCAATTGAATGATTGATAATGATCTTTGTTTTTTTTATTATATCAAGTTGATGTAAAATTATATTTTTATTTAAGTGGACATTAATATTTTATTTGGTGACTCATATTAAATAGACACACAGTATATAGAGACCTAATGAGTTTAAGACTAGATTTGAGAACAAAAACAAGTCTTCAAGTCCTTTGAACAAATAAGGAGAGGAAATGGCAGTGTGTGAGATCATAGAGTTTACCCTGAGTAGTGTCGTAGAGGTTAGAAGGGATATAGCACTACCGGATGGATCAAGCAAAGGCAAAAGGAGCTGCAACATTGAGTGGTTTTTGGATTCGTGGACCATTGCAATGCAGGATGGAGCGATCGAAAGTCAAAAGAGAAGAAGATCTGTACTAGATTTGGACCTGATAGAGAAAACTGCGCACCTCGATCAAAAATCATACTCTGGTTTTTCTCTCCCCGCAAGCAAGGCATTTCAATCCGCCACAAAGGCAGTAGGGGTTTATCCCTCTGGAGCTGCCACAGAAGTATATCTATGGCCAAATCAATTGTATGGAGAGATTAACAACTCTCTATGGGAATCGAGCAATCGAAAGGGAGGAGTGGAGATGGATTTGCGGTGTATTTTGATGGATTGGAGTTTATTTTTAACAGATCTGAGGTATCTGGTCATTATATTTCTAGAATGAGGGTTCCGAACAATGGCAGTCATGATAATCAGATCTAGCCCTGTAACACCCCACATCGGTTGTAGGAAGTCTTGTTTCGTCCCCAGCGCATTGACACCGGCTTGATCTGAGCTAACTGGAGTGTGGCGCTTGGATCCTGCATTCGATAGTGCAGACCCTGAATGGCTTCTGCAAGGAGCTGGATTGATCCCTCTCACCACAGAAGGGCACATTAACCACAAAAATGCTAAGGATCCAACAGATCTGGCACACAATAGACCAAACAGCTTGTATCAAACCCAGATTGGGAGGCATGTTCACCAAAAGCCTCCTTTTGGTCTTGGATTGCAGCACGTAGAACAGATCTGGGGGCATGCAGCTGCCAATATACCCCTATGGCCTGAACTATAGGCCCAATGCGAAGAAGAAGAACAAAATGGGGGTATAAATCTCATATCTTCCACTGACCAAATAAATCTGGCGCTCAACAAACAAATTGGTCTACACCAAACCCAGATCTAGAGGCTTGATCACAAAAAGTCTCCTCTCCACCCTAGATCACAGCCTCGGATCATAGATTAGAGCCGGTAATAAAAAGATGTGATGATTGTGCAGGATCAGGCAAACATTCCAACATTGGAGCCTAAAGCATATGCTCCTGAAATGATCGAAGGTAGAAAAGGTACTCTCTTTATCAGATCCATGGAAGGGAACATAGTATGCATCAAGATAGGGAGATGGGAGGTGATAAAAACACTCGAACAGAGGATACAAGAAAGGACTGGAATCCCACCCTGCAAACAACTCCTGATCTACACAAGAAACGTTTTGCAGGAGTGCAAGCTAAAAGAATACGACATAGGCAACGATTCAACCATCTGTCTTAGCACAAGACTCATGGAGGCTGTTCCGGCAGAAGCTTAAAAGGACTTGTTTCCTTCAAAGATGCAGTAAAAGGGAAGATGGAATCTCAAGCGAAAAAAGAACAACAAGCTACAACCCCTGGGGCTTACATCATCGAGCAGACAACTCAGAACCCTGCATTAAGAATTGACCTACCTGAGGTAAATGAAATACATGCTGATTATTTAACAAAAGCAGTGATATACAGGTTTAATGGTTTTTGGCCCAAACCGGAAGCCCTTCGTCAATGGATTTACTCCATATGGATAGAAAACTACGATCTCCATCTCTATTCAAAAGGGTTTTTTATTGTCAAATTCGACACAGTAAAGGACAAGGAATATGCATTGAACGAGGGACCATGGTTTTGGGGTAATGCTGGCCTTTTTATGACATCTTGTTTCTCAGAATTTGACCCAAACACCATGGTGGTTTCCAAAATGCCAGTGTGGGTAAAATTATATAACTTACCTCTGCACTTTTGGCACTTCAAAGTATTAGAAGGCATCGACAACGCCTTGGGGAAATTCATAAAAGCAGACAATGAGCGCCTATCCAAGGATATCTATACATTTTCTAGGATCTGTGTAGAGGTTGATCTCAGTCAAGGATTACCAGATCACATCCTCTTACTCCACAATGAAAAGCAATGGGCCCAACAACTTGATTATGAAAACACTGCCTTCCAATGCTGCATATGTCGTCAAATTGGTCATCTACAAAGTGCGTGCCCACAAAACAAAAAAGATAGGAAAAGAAAACAACCACCAAAGCCGAAAGGCTGGCAGTTTTCAGCCACATGGGAAAATGACATAGAAGAGGAAAAAAACACAGAAACCACCAATATATTTCAAGAAGCAGAATATCCAGGAAATAATCCAGAACTCAGCAAAGAAAGCATTCCACACAACCTACAGAATGATGAAAACTAGATTGAATATGCAATAGATCCAAAGACAACCAATCCATAGCAGCAATGTGAGAAACACATCCCAGGGCAAGAAATTGGAAGCAACAAACGAGTGTACTCTACAAAAAGCTCAGATTCTAAAAAAGAAATCCCGACTGCCACAAACGAAGCACAAATGACTATTGTAACAGCAACGCCCAACAATGAAGGTTGGTGAAAAGTGGAAAAAAAGAAAGGTGGGAAAGCATAGATAGACATTAAATTATTTTTAGATGTTGTTTCTAGCGGGACACGTTTTGAGAAAGCATATGCTGTTTCAGCATCTGCAACATGTAATTCTATTCAATATGAATAAAATTATGATTTTTCCATGGGAAAAAAGAGCCTAATGGTTAAGAGTATGTGTTTCCTCCTAAGAGGCCTCAAGTTCAAAACTAGAGAGGGTAGAGTAAGTATGCCTCTGATATAAAATTATGTTACTTCATATATACATTAAAATATGTCTGGTTATTAATTTCTTTCCCTTTTTAAATATTATATATTAATCCTATATTGAATATTTAAGGAATTTTATAATTTTAATTAAAAATTATCCTTTTTATATGTGTTCATATTATTGTTATTTAGTTTATTTAATTGAAAGATACATTTAGATTCCATTTAATCTATAATTTTATATGCAGTTAATATTGTTTTTAAGTTAATTAATATATTTAATTTAACATTGAAAATAATACACTCATTCAAATTTTATCATGAAGATTTAAATTCTAACTTTTTTTAAATTCACTCTAAAAAAATAGTGTGATAACCTCTAATTCAATAAATTCACCTAAATTAAATTTAGATATAATATAATCTTTCTATATTTAAAATAATTTTAATTTTTAAACCTCTATTTAAAAAACATTTACCCAACCCTTTTATATTTAATATATATAACATCTTATTAATTTTATATATGATATATATATATATATATTATATATTTGTCCCACAGGGTTAGCTCAAGCCGGCAAAAGGGTCGTGGAAACGACAGTCTCACACGAACTAGAAGTCCTTGGGTTCAAACGTGGGCTACCCTTCCCCATTGAGGGGTATTTATAGAACATGTTAATCCGAAATCCCGCCCAACTAAATTTTTTTATATATGTATATATATATATATATATTTTATAAAATTCTAATATGTGGTTAACGTGTGTGTTAACATGTTATCCTAAACTAATATATATCAATAATTATAAAGAAAGATCTACTAAAACCATCCCGTTTATATTAAAAATCTCAATAAGTTTGTTACAAATTTTATTAGTTGTGATCATTAACAACGGTTTGATTAAGATTTCTACAACTGTTCTACTTATAATGCATATCATGTAATGTGGTTTTTTAATCATGTTAGGTGGTGTGGTTTGAACATTGTTTGTCATGTAAAGTGGGTTTCAAACATGTTAAAGTATAGTGGTCTGAACATTTAAGATGTAATTCTTTTATCTATCGTGCTTGTCATGTAATGCGGTTGTTTTAATCATATTGGGTAGTGTCATTTGAACCGTGATTATTATGTAACGTGGTTGTTTTTGGCGGGGTATGCTTTTAATCGTGTTAATTATTTTAAAGGGTGGTTTGTGTTAATTATTTTAAAGAGTGGTTTAATTATTTTAAATAGTGTGGTTTGATTATTTAAAATGAAATTGATATTAATTTTTGTTATGGTAAGATTATCCTGAGGGATTTGTTTTTTTTATCATTTTTTTTTTTCCGTAAGAAAAAATCGTAATTTTATTCATATTGATAAAATTACATTTTGTAAATGCTTGAAGCATATGTATATGGTTGTTCCTGTAATAACAGGCAGCAAAACAGAAATAAGAACACAGAGTAGTAAAAGACTGTTCCCGTAATGACAGGAATACAACAGAAATAAAAAAGATGTGTCTACAGGCCTATATTTTCCTTCCTTTTTTCTTCTCCACTTTATGCCAGACTCCAGTGTTGTCAGTGGGGATAATTATGGCAAGTTGGTTTTCCGCTGTGTGCCCTGGTTGATCTTTATCCGAGTCCGATCCTTCGGAGCTATGTGCTCGTTTGGCACCGCTTATTTCCAGCTGTAATTCTTGCTGCCGTACCATGTTATTTGGCTCTAATTTGGGCCCTTCGATGTTTTCTTCCTGCATTTTTTCCTGTCTCCTTTGTACGTCTGTGGGATCCGTGTTCAGTGCCTCCTCCTCCAGAGGTTCGGTATGCTGCCATCCTTTTGGATTTTTCTGTTGTTTCTTATTCCCTTTAGGCTCCTTACTAGTCAGTGGACATGCATATTGAAGGTGCCCTGTCTGCAAGCAGCCGCGGCATCTGAAAGCCGTGTTCTCATAGTCAAGTTGTTGCGTCCACAGTGAATTATTGAAGTTCAATGTGATGTGATCTGGGAGTCCTTGACTTAGATCCACCTCTACACATATTCTGGCATATGTGAAAATGCCCTGGTTGGCTCTGTCCTCATCTATTTTGAGATGTTTTCCTAAGGAATTCCCAATGGCTGTTAAAGCTTTTCGATGCCACAAATGCAGTGGTAGGTTGTGTAGCCTTACCCATACTGGCATCGTCGATACTACCATGGTATTGGCGTCGAAATCCGGGAACCAGGGTGTGAGAAAGAGACCTGCATTTCCCCAAAACCAAGGCCCCTGATTAATGATATTGTCTCGTTCCATCTCTGTGCTGAATCTGACTATGAAGAATCCCTTCGGGCATAGATATATTTCACATTTGGATGCCCATGATGTATAAACCCATTGATGTAGTGCATCAGCTTTGGGCCAATAACCGTTAAATCTGCATATAACAACATTATGAATTAAGTCTGAGTATAGATCTGTTACCTCCGACAATGATATAGTAAGCATAGGTGATTCTGGCTTATGTTCCACGATATAGGGTCCTAGAAGCTCTAGTGTGGATGCTGGTCTATGTTGCATTGGTTCCTTTCCTTTGACTGCATCGCGGAAGGAGCCTGTATTTTTTGAGCTGGTTCCCTTGTATCCACCTCGGAGTCTGAGATTGAGGATGATGGTTGAATCTTTGACAACTCCATAATGATGGAGAGTGTGTTGGTCCTGCATGCAGAGTCCTGAGAATAAGAGACTTTGGTATGCTGTCGGAGTTCCCAGTTTGATCTGGATCTGTTTTTTTAATTCTAGGACTTCCATCCCTTCCATGATTTGTAAACAACAGTGTTTGCCTTCTACCGATCTAATAAATATTTGTTTCAGATCTGACGGATCGGCCTTAATCAAGCCCTGATTCCCATGATTGTTCTCCAGATCTGTCGAATCGAAAAAGGGCTTTCTTCCTCCTGTTAGCAGTTTTCGAGTTGCAGCCGTTGTGGTTCCAGTGACCTTATCCATACCCCGCTTTGCTGTTTTGTTTTCCAGATCTGGCGAAGCATATTTGGGGTTTTTTTGTTTTTCCTTTGCATTGAGAGGCTTTCCATCTCCTATCATCCATTTTTTAGATTCAATCGCATTAGTTTCTGAGTGTGCCTCAGCGGGATCGCGCCATATGACAAATGTATCAAGGGATCTGTTTGATTCAAGACTAGAGGTTCGTGGTCGTTTCTCCCTATAGCTCTCTGATGTCAGATCTGAGCCACCCCTCATTCTTCCGCCTGGAAATGGGGGAGCAACATTCTGTATGGCTCCTGCTTGCACAGCCATTTTCAGCCAATTCACTCCATTCTTACCCTTAAACGCATTTTAAAGCTCTGAGTCAAGGTATTGTTGCGTTTTCGATTGCGGATCTGGTCGATGGCGGGCTATATCGTCCTGGCCGTGTCCTGTTACAAAAAGAGTAAACGATTTACCGTGAAAATAACCCTTAATCAAATAGTGAGAACTCATCCATGACCTGTGAGCAGACCAATCAACACCCGGGGACCGATTTGATGCAGAGGGATTGTGGTCTATTCCGCTGCAATACTAGATCCATGACGGTGTATACGATTCGGTTGATCCGACGATCGACCTCCAGGGGTTCTCTGCTGTCTCTGCCCCTTCGTAGATCTGCAGTGTGACAGCGACACCAAGGAAAACCCTAGCCATCTTCACTCCGGGTCAAATTTTGAGTTGAGTAATGATTTAGTCATTTTTTTTATCATTATTAGTTTAGTATTGATAATAATTTTGAAAGGATAGTGTAATATTTAGTCTAATTTTTTCAATGGAATCTGATAAAACAATTTTATCAAAGAATATGATTTTTTGTTATTTAAAATGCATTTTTGAATGCATAAATGGATTCAACACCCTAAAACACCCACTTGGGCACTCAAATTCTACATACTAAACTACTTAAACTCAAGTTTTTAAAAATGTCTGCATATTTTGGTTAAAATCAATTGTGAAAAATGTCATTTCGTCTATAAGTTAGACTATACCTAACTTTGAAGACCTCACTGCAGCCTTTGTGCCATGTGAATAACTGTCTCAATTTTTTTTGTCGTGGTTGTAGTTGCAATATTTATACCATGATTTTTAAATATTTGTGCAATGGCTTTTTATTGTTAAGCTTCACAATCAAAATCCTTAAAAAATGAATAGAAACAAGATGGAAATACATATACCTACAGAGAGTTATTACCTACCATTATTTATGTATTTTTTCAATACTTTAATATGTAAAAGTAAAACTATAAATATGTTAACTTAATAGTGGTTAAATAACCACCAAAAAATTATACAAATCCATATCCTTAAATAGCTAATTAACTTTTCCACTTCATATATTAATTTGCAATTTTTCTAAAAACTTAACATCCACTTGTTTAAATAAAATAATTAAAATAAATGTTACTTTTTATATTAAATAATATTTACATTTATAAAAGCTAAATTAATAA
>APFE030961772.1:9544-21366 GCA_000404065.3 Pinus taeda
ATTACCCCATTACTATTGTAGTTGTACCCCTTATTAATATTGTTGTGCCCTTATTGCCCCCATATTGTTATTACTGTGTCCCATAGAATCCCTCTATTGTTATTTTTGTGGCTTTATATTATGATTGTTAGGTCGACTGGGTTATATTGTGACTCCTTAGACTCCTATATATAGAAAGGAGGTTTAGTCATTTGAATCATCAAAGAATTGTTCATTTATGTAATGTAAAGGAGGTTGCCCCCTCGAAGAGGCTGAATTTTAAGGCGTTGATCTATCTTTTCTATCTTTTTCTTGAGCTAGTTTCATAACATAAAATCATTCTCTAAAGATGAAATGAATAAGGTCACATGCAATCTTATCTACATGAAAGTAAAGGGTATCAAAAGATGTAGGATATCTTCCATCTACAAGAACTAGAAAGGAAGATAACCATAATGCACTAACATATAATCAAGGTAATAAATATCCATGAGATAAGAAGGTTACCTCATTTGATAATGTATGGTGTCTATGCTAAATATAGAAAGATAATTTGAAGGAAAAAAGTATTGAAGGGTAAAGGACTAAATCATGTGTAGAAAGATAGGGAATTTTGTTCCTCAAACAAGGCAGAATAGGTATATCTAAAATTATGGAAGCTCGTATCACTAGATATATGAAGCTAAAGAAAAAGGCCAAGGAAAGAGGAAGTAACAGATCTCTATGATTTGGATAGTATCCCTCACAAAATGGTCCTATCATAAGCTTATGTTATAATATATGACAATGATGATAAGATGCATCGTAGCAACATGGAAGCGTCAGAAACACGAGCTTGTGACATCACCATGGGAATCATGAAGGACAAAATCCATGATAGACAAAACATGAAGGATATAGCTCTTGGGAACCTCAGTGAACATTGAAGGAAAGGAAGAAGTCATCTAGGACAGGGCTCATTATACATCAAATAAAAAAGGAAACATCTGCCAATTAGGGATATACAAGTTCCTCAAAATTCTCTAATGGAATCCTCATCGTAGGCTTCACTAATATAGAGAGGAAGCAAGTGTTTCAATAGGAACTCCAACTTATGGAATCCATGAGAATCCATGAGATGATGATGTGATGACATGAATAAGATCAAGGGATTGAAGATCTATTCAATCAAGGAAGTTGTTAGAAGAAACCTTGATGACCTACAGGTAAAATAAGGTATGTAGTGTTTAAAATTATAATGTCATGTCAAATGGTTTCATGTACATGGATCATTAATTCTATCTTGAGAAGCATGATCAAGAGAAAAAGGATCTCCTCGTTTGAAAGGATGCAAGAAGGCATAAGACACACTATATGAAATAAACATAATATGTTCTCATATTAAGTATGAGGTGGTTGATCCCAATTAAGAAACTCTGATTAAACGCTACTGGGAATGGAATGTGCAAGGAAGGAAGAGATCGTAAGATATGCAACCACTATGAAGGAAATCCACATCCAAAAGACCAAGAAGATTTGACTAGGAAATCTCCTCGAAAGGTATGAAGACTTCGACGAAAGTCTGGAAAAGGTGAAGACCCTTGACAATGGATGTCTTTGGGAGATGTGTCAACATGAATGCAAGATGTTGATACCTACAGAAAGATGTCATGATGAAGAGCCACCTAGTAAGGTACGATTTGATTTAATGATATATTTGATTCCTTGAATAATATCTGGATGATTTCATGCATAACTACTAGAATTGTAAGTACAAGTATAACTAGAATTCATGTGGTGGATGGGAGAAGCATAATGGAGAAGAAGTAGCTATATGACAAAGGTTCCAAATATGAAGAAGGCCACTTTCCATGAAGAAAGGAATGACATGATGAAAAAAGGAGGAAAGTGATCGATGTTCGTTGCCCTACAAGGAAGAAGCACAACTAAATTTCATGAAATCAAGGAGATAAGTTGATCAAGCAAGTGAAGAACCGACGAAGAATAATTTGTTGATGTATAGAAGAATCCCTAGCTAAGAAGGAGATCTAACAAGTCCCTAATCAAGAGGGAGCTTGGATTAGAACACCCCTGATTAAAAAGGAGTGATAGTTGTGTTTTTCTATCTCATGTGTTATGCACTAGACTAGGACTAATAGCTGTAATTCTAGGTGAAGGCCATGAATGGAAATGTAGAAACATGATAGACACAACATTCTTGTCTTCACTTTGGAATAAAGAATGGAGGATTGGGTAATCATCTGACATCCGGTGCTCTTTGAGGATGTGTAGGGCATCCAAGACAAGAGTAGGCAAGAGGACCGATATTCTTTGAAGGCTGGGAACCCAAGATAAGAATAGTCCTAGAGGGTCATACTCAATGAACACCCGGGTGGGTATGTACCTCAAGATACAATGATGAAGGTTTCCATAATCATTGGTCTTGCCAACATTGTAGCTCATGGTCTCGTGGAGAGATTGAGTTGTTAGTCAAGGCCTGCACTGTGACAATGTTGGTTGATATGATGTTATATAGATGGGATTACCAATTCGATTCTTCTTATCAGAAATTATTCATATTGAGAATGACCAAGTACCATTATGAATAGCTCCCTAGTTAAGAGGGAGTGTTGAAGAAAGTGTAACTAGGTTCGATATTTACAAATTTAATTTTGATCTTTGTACTTATCAAGAAAAAGAAATATTATTTTTGTAAATTTTAATAATGAGTTTATTGCTCATTCAATAGGTCTAGGAAAGTCAAATACATATGTAAAGATATATTCTTGAGCATATATGTAATGTATATGAGTCAACCTAGTGTCTAGAATAGCCCTCCAAGACAAGCACAATCCTCTTGAAGAAGGAAACAAGAAAAATAGCCATGTTGGCCTGTAAAAATGAATTAAATAGCTAAAAGAAGTCATGTCGGCTCACATATAAAGACACACCTCTTCATTGGTTCATGTCAGATTGATATGGAGGGAAAAAGACTATATATACCCCGTTGGGGTCACCATAGAAAAGAAAATTCGGATACCTCTGAAACTTCAGATGGTGCAAGAATCTCGGTCAACCACAAGAGTACAAAACTCGATTTGTCTGAAATTTTGGAGGTCTATCCCAAGGTACAGGAATTTTGAATGACAGTTACAGGAAGGGTTGTCATATGCCATAGTAAGGTAATGATGTATCATGTGTATTTTCTGGATGAGTAGCACGGTTACAATATTGACACAATTGTGATGGAGAGGATCACAATGATCACATAGTAGCACACAGTCTCCGCATATTGGTGATAATACCCTCTCAGCATGTTTACAGTCACTGTCTCGGCATGATTATAATGATGAGGATTTTGGTGTATACTCTAACTCGACATACTAGATAAATGCAACATATCTATGATGATGAAACGCAGTGAGAAAAATCGCAGTCATGATCTTGGTATATCTCATAGTAACTCACCATACCTTGGCATATAGATATAATCATGATCCTGTTGAAGACACAGTTACAAGGAGAAGATCTCAATGAATATGTAACAATGATGTAGCAGTGATAATCTCATTGTTGCAATGAATATTTCAGTAAATGTGCAACAATATTCTCAATAAAGGTGCAACAAGGTGTCGAGATTTTAGTAATGCAATAATGATGACTTCAGTGGGGTAGCAGTAATGAGGATGATCTCAGAAGTGACAAAGAAGAGGATTGGTGTCTTGGTCTTGGAGTGGAATCGTAAGTGAAGGGTCATGATCTTGGTTTTCTTCAATTAGAATCTCTATAAGAAGAATAATGTGTGGGTTTTCCTCTCCAAGAGGGAGAGATTTTGGCCCTGGCAGAATGACAACATATTGTTTTCTTGTCTTTTTGTTTTGGTAGCTATTTGATGAACTAAAGAAGACACACTCTTATAATAACAACCGAAGATTGGAATAAGAAGAAAAATTGAAAACACTTCACAAATAGTTATCAAGGTAAGAAGAATCACATTAATCCTACTTTCCCTAGATTCTTCAATAGGCCAAAACCTCTCCCACTTGAGAGGAAAACCCGCACAAATTATTATTTTTATAGAGACTTGAATTGACGAATACCAATACCAAGACCCTTGACCTATTTTCCACTCCAAGACCAAGACACAAGATCCTTAGTCAACAATAGTCAACCTTCTGCTCCTTCCTCCTTCTCAGCTTCATTTTCAACTTTGGTTTCCTTATGCTTTAGACCTTCGACCTTCTTGAATTAAGTCTACATTCTTTGTCCTTAATTCAGAACCTTCTTGACTAGCCCTTCTTCCAATATGGCTCCCTAGGAGGATTGGACTTCTCCTCAAATTCCACTACTGCAACATACTTCTCCTTAGCCTTCACTACTACAACAGACTTCTCTTCAGCCTTCACTGCTACAACAGACTTCTCCTTGGCCTTCACTACTGCAACATAATTCTTGCACGTATATAGGTTTTATGCCCTTAAAACAATCCCAAAAATACCCTCAAAACCTTGCTCTTCTCTCTTTTTTACTTCACAGGTTGGGAGGCTTCTCCTTTTACCCCTTCGCACTTATTACTACAATCTTATGCTTGCCCAAATTTTTGTGTTGCGAAGTGAGGCTGACCCTCCTATTTATAGTGGTTTCCCCCTCAAATTAGTTGACTTGAAGAGAGTGAGCTAACAAGTCTATTGGAGGAGATAATTAATTTCACTTTGTAGCCGACTAGAAGGGAGATACTTTAGCTTGTCTTGGAGGTATATTTATACTTATCTAATGACTCATACAAAATGTGACATGCCCAAGAAGGGTCCTTTATACATGAAAAAGACTCAAATTGACCTTTATGACTAGATGACAAATTCTAAAGGCTCACAATGGGAGTCATCAATAAAAATAAATATTTCTTGCTCATGAGACCCATGAGACAAGTGTTACAATAATAATTTTATTTTTCTTATTTTCATCAATTACATAAAATCACAATTACACATGTCATGAAGACCGAACCTAGTTAAACTTTTCAACAACCTGTAGTGTATGTGCACGACAAGTTCTCGAGGTGACAAAGCCTAGTTCATAACAGGGAATGCATTATGGGCACGATTGCATCTAGAAAATATGTAAACATGTAAAATATCACTTGCTTGCCCTTGGGAGGATTCGGGGTGTTACCTACATGGATCCTTAACTATTGAACCAAAAAATCTAACCAATTGATTGGATTCCCATTATTCACAATCTAGTTCAAAAGAACTGGCCACCCTTCTAGAAAGGTCTCTATGTTTTACAAACCATGGATTTTCCAAGCTAAGATGATCAGCGTCTGATAGGCCCTCCCGAGAGACCTCATCTTCTATGTGTTGGTGGTTTTCTATCGAAACTTTGATGGTTCCTTCACCTTGCTCTTAACAACATCCCTTGTGACGACATAGCTATTGGTGGCATAGAAGAGTGAATCCATGTGTGCTTCTGGCTTAGGAAAGTGATACATACATTGATAATATGCTTCCAAAAAAGTAGGAAACCTTCATCTGTAGGTACTGCTCAAAGTCATGGCCTTCACATCAATTTGTGAGACAATCTAGCTAATGACATCTACACATGGGAAGGTTAGATATCTACATGCAACCCTGTGTAGCCTTGATATCTGGACATTAATTTAGACATTTCGGTACTCTAGATATGCTGCAAATTCATTTGTTGAAAAAGATTCATTAACTTTCTTCCATGTAAGATCTGAGTCTCTTTCTACATACAATTGAGTGTCTACTTATACTAGCAATTTTACTGGTGTTTGCTCAACTTCTTCCCCGGTACTACTCTTAGTGGTATCTTTTGAAGTAGTTATCTTAGGTGTCATGGTAATAGTGATTGTTGGAGAGAACTGCTCAGCGATTGTGGTACCTGTGGGACAGAAAAGACACTCATGGCAAGAAAACATTAGCCTTTTGGAAATCTAACATCACATCAAGATAAGGCAGCAAACTGGTGCGCTGGTGAGAAAATTTGTGCAATTATCTTGGGAAAGTGAGGGATACTGGCAGTGGGAACTGTGCATTGTGCAGTCCCTGCAGCCAAGAGACAACCTGAGGCTTGAGACTGTGCAATGCTTAATCCTACCCTAGGCAGTGACTAGGATAGACTGCACATAGTGTAGTCGTAGTGGCCAAGGGGAATACTGAGCCTCTAATATGCATTTTCTAGTCTCAGAGGCCAAGCCTGAGCTTGCATTTCTGAATTATATAATGCCCAACTAGGCAATGTGAAAATCGACAAAGGAAAGTGTTGATCTGCCTAGTGGAAGTGTGGAAAACAAGAAAATCTAAGTGATGATTTGATTTTGGGTGACAATATGGATAAGTATAGATGAATCAATGTAAATCTAGTGCATAAACTTAAAAAACGGAAGGAAAAACAAATGTGTGAGGAGAGTTGCCGAAACAATGATTGTTGATGTGCAAAAACAAGAAAATCAATGCGACACTTATGAAAGGAAAATGAAGAACTTAAAAAACACTTCTACAATAAGATACAAGTTAAAATGCTAGCAACTACCAAGATAAATAAGAAAAACAACACTCATGGAAGAGAAACGACAAAAAATGACAGAAAAACAACGAAAGACGACAAAAGAAAAACTCACCCAGAAAAGTGACAACAACTCCACTGAAGGTTCCTTGATCTCCTCGAGAATGCTAGAGCTCCAAGATCAAATGTGAAAATGAGTTCTAGAGGCATCCATTAAATATATTTGAGCGAATTAGTGTTTATGACGTGCATGCCTAAAATCAAGGAAAAAGTGACACTTGGAAGAAATTTCTAAAAATAGAGACAGTGCCACCTTTGCTAAGCTAATGATGAATCCCTAATTTCTAGGGATTTCATTTTGCTTTTTTTCTTTTCTTATTTTTTTCTTTTTTGGGAAACTTTGCATGCACACTATCGAGAAATATTGCACAACTATGGGGAACTGTACAACTGTTTGGCTTAGTACATTGTGTAGCTTCTGAGCTCAATGATAGATTGCGCATATTCTAGGCTTAGTGTTAGGTTTCCTTCCATGACTGCATAGTTTTTTAGCACAAGGAAAAAATACCAGTTTGGATTTCACAATTCCAATCATCAAGGTTGGCTTGCCCTAATGGATTGCGCAGTTTCTGGAGGCAAGCCAAGCACTGTTGTAAGGCCAAGTCATGAGGTTAGCTTGTGTCTTAGAAAAATCAGCTAAGGGTAAAAAGAGAAAACACAAGCACAGATGAAAGGGATAAGTCTCAATCAAAACATGAATACTTGACGACAGTCAAAGGTAAGATCGTGTCAACAAAAGGAAGGCTCCAAAATCAAAGCATAGGCAAAATTTTGCAGGGTGGTTGTAGCCATTACAATAGGACCTTTCCGTTGATGAAGGAAAAACTCATCCCTTTGTCTTCCAAAGCGTATATTGATGCCAAATTCTTCTTCAATCCTGTCACTTACATCACATAATGGAGAAAAATAGATTCCCTGGAATTCAAATGAAATTTGATGGACCCAAAACCTTGTAACAGGATGAGTGGAGTTTTCTCCTAGAATAATTTTAAAATTTGACTCCCTCTCTATCGAATTAGAGAGAAATTACTTATAACCAGAGAAGTGATGAGTGGCCCCACTATCAACCAACCAACTATCCCATGAATCCGGAGGAGATGAAATAGTAAGGACAAAAATAAGAATATATTTAGATTGATTTGCAACATTACTTTCATACCTCAAGAATATTGACTTCTTTTGTGTACAACTATCTTATTCATGATCACTTGGAGATTATCTTCTTCTTCTTTCATCTCTTCCATTGTGCTCATTCCTTCGGTCATCTCTCCTTCTTCGATGATTGAACCTATTGTTATTGCTTCTAGTCTTGTAGCATGGTCCATTGTTCTTCTTGGGGAAATATCGAGCATAATGGTCTCTATTTTGACAATTGCAACATTCAATGTACAATAATTCCTTCCTTCTATTTTAATTTCGTGGAGGAGGCTTTCTTGAATTTAATGGACCTCCTTTTCCTTTCTTGTTCTTCTTTTCACAAGTGATGAATGTAGTGAGCTCTCTTTCTTCATGCATTTGAATCCTTCCTCTTGATATCATCCTTGATTATTCTTGAGTGAGATTTCCAACAATTTCATCAAATGGTGGGTGGACATTGTTGTTTCTTATAGTAGTAATAAAGGTTTCCCAAATAGGAAGGAGACCTCTAAGAGTCATAATCACCAATTCCCTGCCAGGGACAGATTCCCGAACTCTTTGCAATTGATCTCTAAGACGAGATATCCTCATTATGTAGGATTGTACAAACTCTCCTTTTTTCATCTTTGTGTCTTTGAGTTGATATTTCAAGGAGATGATTTCATTCAAATTGTTGAATTCATACATGCCAACCATGTTATCATACATGCCCTTAGACTTTCTCAAATTTCCAAGATATGCAATTAAATTATCTTGTAAACCATCAATTATAATTTCCTTTGCTTTCAACTCACCTTTCTTGTACTTGTTTTTGGCAGCAGGGTAAGCATTCTCCACAGGCTCGGGTACTTTTCCTTGAATGTATTCCAAAACATCATTGTTGTCAGCTATGATCTCCAACCTGACTTTCCATGCAGCAAAATTGGGTAAGTCACCCAACTTCTCATTTTCCTTGAAGAAGGAAGGCATCTTGACTTGACTATATTAGCTCCTTCAACTTTCTGAAAGATGTTTTCTTCAATGCTTTCTTCTTTTGGGCTTGTCCTTCACCTTAGAACTGATGCCATGTTAAATTTTTCAGATTGTTCTATGTTGTATCAATTAATTTAGAGAAATTCAATACTTCAATCAGCAATCTTTCAAATAATAATTATTCTTTAAAATCATCAATAGTAATTGAAGATAGAATAATAAATTCAATGAAAAAGGAGACAATCAACACATCAACAAGAGACACCAGATTTGGTCAAAGACCAGGGGAAAAACCCCACTAGGGGGAAAACCCTTTGAAATTATTCTTCTATTAGATTGTCATAAAATGTTTAGTAGATACTACAATGCACCCAATACAATATAATCTAGCAAAACAACCCAATAACATTCAAAAATATGTTTCCAATATCAAAATATATCGGAGACAACTTTTCCTATCCAGGATCAACAGTAGTCAACTTTGGTCTATGGTCAAATTGCAGTCAAACTTCCCAGTTGCATGGAGGAGGAGTTGCGTGAGTGACTAAAGCCTTCCAGTCACTCCTTTGAGTCTGCAATCCAATGACTATGGTCAAATTTGTCCCGTGACAAGCCGGTAACTGTAACCCAAAACCCTAAAAACATATGTGAGCCTCGAACCTTGTAATTTTTGACCTTTGCGAACTTATTTTGTCATCCCAGCCTCAAACCTATGTGAACCAATAAATGAACAAGAGAATAATATGTTTTGTTATATCCAAATGACCTTGATGTCACTTGTATTTATAGGCTTCCAAGGGTGACCAATTTACCATTAGGGTCGACCTGTCCAAATGTGCATATGTGGGATTTTCTTCATATGTACACTTTCCCTTGTCCAAATTTAATGATATTTAGGTAGATTTTGGTCCTCTAAAAAAGAGGAATTCAATGAAATAATAATATCCATAAAATGATTTTTCCAAAGTGTAATTTGACCCTAGTTTCATATTTTAACACTTCCCTAGCACCACCTTGCTACCCTATAGAATAAGAGATAAAATAAAACTTCTTGGGCTCTTGTACTAGGGATAATGACCTAATTACAAAAAAATCTAGATTTCATAAAGGAAATTACATACCTTAGATCATCAATACCCTTACTTGTCTTCAATAACTTTCTCCAAGACTTCAAAATACTCTTGCTCCAAATATACTCTAAAAGTTGCTCCAATTGGTCTTCAAGATCTGCTTCAAAGCTGCCATAGGTTTGCTTCAAAAAGTGCTTCAAGAATACTTTAAGATTGGCCCAAGATTTTCTACAAATAAGGCTTCAATATCCCCTCCAAAAGGGTCTCCAAAATCTGCTCTAATATTACATCATTATCTGCATCTAGGTTTGCTCCAAGAGACTTCAAAATTGTTATGAAACCAACTCACAAAAATATATAAAAGATAGATCAACGACTTCAAAATCAGCCTCTTTGAGGGGGTAACCTCCTTTTCATTACACCAATGAACAATTCTTGGATGATACAAATGACAAGACCTCCTTTCTATATGTAGGAGTCTAAGGGTTCTCAATACAATCAAAGCCTACATAACAATAATATTGTAGGGGCACAACAATAATAATAGTGGGCTTCTATGGGGCATAATAATAACAACATTGGGACTATATGGGCATAATAATACAATAAGGGGGTTGCACTAATAACAATAAGGGGTTACACTTAGAGTATAGGGACCTAACATGCCCCTCTCCTTCCAAAAGTGTTATCCTCAATGCTTGAGTAGTTCTAGATGTTTTTGTATAAAATTCTCATCCTCCCATGTGGAATCTTCAGTAGGTAAGTTCTTCCACTTGCTAAGATACTCTAAAATTAATTGATTATGTAATTTTTGATTTTTTGTTTTTGTGACTGCTTCCAGTTCCAATATGATTTTTCCTTCCTCATCAAGTTCTGGAAATATTGTTTGAACTAGGATCTTCTCACCTATAACCTTCTTTAAGCATGAAACATGGAAAATTGTGTGCACTCAGAAAGATGCAGGAAGCTCTAATTTGTATGCCATAGTACCAATCTTTTGTAACACCTTGTACGTACCATAATACTTTGGTGATAATTTATTATCCTTGTTAGCTTGCTTGAGGGACATTTGTCTGTATGGTTGTAGCTGTAGAAATACCTAGTCACCTACATCAAAACTTCTTTCATTGTGATGTTGATCTGCCTGTTGTTTCATTCTATTATGCACCAAAGTGAGGTTATCCTTTAAGAGTTTGAGAACTTGTTGTTGATGCTTAATGTGATCTTCCAATACTTGAACCTTATAATTTTATTTTAAAGATTATGTGATGGACAGTGGATGATATCCATAAAATGCCATAAATGGGGTCATTTTTGTTGCAGTATTGAAGGAAGTGTTATACCACAATTCAGCCAGAGGCAAACACTTGACCCATTGTGTCTTCTTATCAGATACAAAGCAACAAAGATATCATTCCAAACATTTGTTCACTATATCAGTTTTCCCATCAAATTGAGGATGATAAGATGAGCTATGAGCTAACTGAGTACCAAAATATTCCACCTATTGTACTCCAAAGAAACATTTGGAGATTTTTTCATATAATTGTTTCTCCTCCAATATTTTGAGCACCATGTCAACATGTTGAACATGATCCTTCCAAGACTTGTTGTAGATTAGTATATCATCAAAAAATACTAAAACAAAATTTCTAAGGAAGGGTTTGACAATGGAATTCATCAAACCTTAAAATATAGAAGGTGCATTAGTAAGGCCAAAAGGCATGACCAAAAATTAATAATGACCCTCATGAGTTCTAAATGTTGTTTTTGGAATGTCTTCAGTCTTCATTCTGATTTCATGATATCCTGAACGAAGACCCAACTTAGTGAAGTAAATTGCTCCATGTAATTCATCAAATAATTCATCAATGATAGGAATGGGAAATTTAGCTTTAATAGTAAGCTTGTTGAGCTCCTTATAATCCAGACACATGTACCATGATCCATCCTTCTTGTGTACAAATACCACTGGAGCAGAGAAAGTACTTTGACTAGGTTGTGTTAGTGTCAGTCTTTCCAGCCTTCCTCCAGTGATCAAACATGCTCTTACAAAGTTATTTTGAAGTGTCAAGGTCAAATTTTGTCATTTCAAAG
>APFE030961773.1:0-20454 GCA_000404065.3 Pinus taeda
TGGCAAAAGGTTTTGCACAGAAGGAAGGGGTCGATTATGAGGAAACTTTTGCTCCCACAGCAAAATGGGCCACCATCTGGACACTCTTTGCACTGGCAGCTCAGGAACGGTTGGAAAGTCCATCAAATGGATGTAAAAACTGCCTTCTTGAATGGAGATCTAAAAGAAAATGTTTTTATGTCCCAGCCTGAAGGATTTGCTGTGAAAGGACATGAACATAAAGTATGCAAACTTTTGAAGTCCTTGTACGGCCTCAAACAAGCACCACGAGCCTGGTATGAAAAGCTAACTGAGCATCTTCTGAAACTCAACTTCAAACATTATGATCTTGATGAGGCAACTTTATTTGTCAAGAAAGTTGGCAAAACAGTTGTATATCTTGTGGTATATGTAGATGATCTTTTAATGACAGGGAACAATGAAAGCTACATTGCATCCATAAAGAAGAAATTGGGGAAAAGTTTTGAAATGACTGATTTGGGCTATGTTCATTACTATCTTGGCATTGAAGTAACCCAACATCCAAAGTCCATATTTCTTTCTCAAAAGAAATACATTGGAGATTTGTTGAACAAGTTTGGCATGATAGAATGCAATCCTCTCACTACTCCAATGGAACAAAACTTAAAGCTCACATCTATTGAAGGAAAGGAATTTGAGGATGCAACAAAATATAGACAGCTTGTAGGAAGTCTCATCTACTTCACTACTACGAGACCAGACATTTCATTTGATGTTGGAATCCTCTCCAGGTTTATGCAAAAGCCTTGTGAGGGACATTGGTCTGCTGCAAAAAGCGTTCTAAGGTACTTGAAGGGCTCTAGACCTTGGAATCAAGTATACACAGGTGGACGACTTCAGCTTCATTGGATACTCTGATTCAAACTTCGATGGAGACAAAGAAACTGGAGTATCTACTTCAAGATATGCTATGAGTCTTGGATTAGGAGCTGTCTC
This sequence comes from Pinus taeda, assembly GCA_000404065.3. Lineage (NCBI taxonomy): Eukaryota > Viridiplantae > Streptophyta > Pinopsida > Pinales > Pinaceae > Pinus > Pinus taeda. Next base: position 958 of record APFE030961773.1, read on the forward strand.
TTGGAGGTCACACAAACAATCAGTTCCAACAGATTCCACAACAGAAGCAGATTGTGTGGCAGCAGCTGAAGCAACGAAATAAATTGTGTGGCTCGGGAAAATTCTTGAAGATTTGAAGGTAAAACAAGTACAATCAAGTCCACTCATGATTGACAACACCTCTGCAATAAAGTTGGCCAAGAACCCAAAGTTCCATGATCGTACAAAACACATCAATACTAAATATCATCTGATCCGACATCATGTTGAGGCCAAAACAATCCATCTCCATCATTGTTCCACAAATGAGAAAATTGCAGACATCTTCACCAAAGTGCTTGGAAGAGAAAAGCTTGAAAGGTTCAGAACGATGCTTGGACTCATCAACATCCCTTGAGATTAAGGGGGGGAACGTTGACACCTAATCCTCTACGATTGGGTGAATTTGGAATGTGAACAGTCATCAAGAAGATGAACTGAGTAGTCACATTCTTTGTATATAACAATAGCTACCTAATGAAATAAATCATATCAGTTTTCTGCCAAACTGAAGTTACTCCTGGCCTGACAGCTATGATGAAGAACTGGAGACTGTGCTGAGTGTTTTGTTTGTTTGAAGCTGTTTGAGAGCGCTATGTGCACCAGTTTGTGAGAAACTGCTGTGAGTGAAACTGTTGTGTGAGTGGTATGGCTGTGAGAGTTTTGCTACATGGAGAATAGGTGTTGGGTGGAGACTGAAATCAGAGAAACCTTGTGAGAAATCGCTGCATCAACAGAGGTTTGCGTTGAAGGAAACGAAGGGGCCGAGAACCAAGATTTCATAGTTGCAGCTCTTGTCCCTACTGAAACGGTCGTTGTTGAACAAAAAAAAAAGAGGGGTATATTTCCAGATAGTTTCATATATATAGTGAATGATTCTTGTGGATTTTTAGTACTGACCATGTATTGCAAGGGTTAAATCTTGAATGGATTTTCATTTTTATTAACCCAAGCTTCATGTTTGAAATTTGAAGAGTAGTTAGATTGTGCGAGAGTGGATTTATATTCTGAATTTTTTGTATGAATTTTTCAAATGAGTAGTGTAATCATAAAAGTTTTGGAGTGGTGAATTTGTAGTTTGATTTATTGTGTTAAAAAAAAAAGAGCAGCTATATTATCCAACGATATTGGATAAAATTTGATGATTTATGCTTGAGGGTTTATATTTTTGAAAATTAGTAAATTTTTTTTGGTGATTGGTATGGTGAAAATAAGTAACATGGCTAATGTATTGGCATAATCTTATTTATTTGACTCTAACAAGTTAGACGGTGAAAATTCTCCAAATTGGAAGTTTAAGTTGCAGACTTTGATGGAAGGCAACAATACATGGGCGATTGTGTCTGGAGCTGAAGTTAAGCCAGTGTCCCCTCAAGCCACAAATGCTACAATTCAATATTGGGTGCGACGAGAAAACAAAGCAAAGGTGTTTTTGCGGATTATGGTAAAGGACAACATTATTAGACACATTAGAGAGTGCAAAACATCCAAGGAGACATGGGACACTCTCAAAAATTTGTATGAGACGAAGACTACAAATTGAATATTGTATTTAGAGAGTAAGCTTCTTCCAATTAAGATGGAAGAAAATGAAAGTGTTAGTGATTTTATTTCTGGAATTAAAGATCTAAAGGATAAATTAGGTGACATTGGTGAATCAATATCTAGAGTACAGACTTGGTTACAGTGACATTAAATGGAATGCTTGATGAATATCAAATGTTTATAATTGGTCTTTCAGCTAGAGAGAAGGCTCCTACTTTTGATGAATTGGAAGGTATACTTATGTAGGAAGAAGAGCGGAGAAGAAACCTTAAACAGAAATCTCCCAATTCATATTTGGCATTGATGGCCAAAGGGAAGAAGTCCTTCAAAGGCAAACAGTAGTAGAAAAATAAAGGCAAAATGCCACAGGAAAAATCATTTCAAGGTACACCTTTACCAAACAGTGGGAGAAAAATAAAGGCAAAAAGTGGGAGAAAAATAAAGGCAAAAAGCCACAGGTAAAATCATTTCAAGGTACACCTTTACGAAGGACAAATTCCAAATCAAGTAGAGATGATGTGTGTTATTACTATGGAAAACCTGGTCATTTTGCTAAGAATTGCATGAAAAGAAGTTCTGACCAATTTAAACAAAGAAGGCATTTAGGAAATTATGTTGATAGAGCTGAAGCAATTAGTCATGACTTTAGCAATCTTAAATTGTTTGTGTCCAATGCTGCTTTATCAGCAGAAACTAATGATGATAATGCTTGGTTTATAGATTTTGGTGAATCAATCCATATGTCATGCAAAAGAGATTGGTTTGATACTTATCATGAGATTAATAATGGTGGACACATCTATTTAGGAGATAATAGATCATGTGAAATTAAAGAATATGGTGATATAAGTGTTATAATGCCTAATGGACAAGAAAAACAAATTCAAAATGTGGTGTATGTTCCAGGACTAAAGAAGAACTTAATTTCAGTCTCTACTATCATAGATCAACATTTAAAATTTGAATTTGTGAAATCAGATTGTTTGGTAAAGGATGTGCAGGACAACTACAAGGTTGTTGCAAAAAGAATGAGAGTTGGAGGCTTATACAAGTTCAATGTAATGAAGAATGGGCATCAATCTTTGGCATCAACATGCATGTCAACTATAGAACTTTGGCATCAAAGGTATGGACACTTAAATCATAATGACCTAATGTTACTTCAAAAGAAATTGATGGTAGAAGGTATTCCAATTATTAAGGGTGAACACTTTGAATGTGAAGGTTGTGCACTAGGAAAACAACATAGGGAAGAATTTCCTATGCATGAAAATAGAAGAAAATGTGAAATACTTGAAGTAGTGCATACTGATGTATGTGGTCCAATGCAAACTAAGTCACTTGGTGGAGCATATTACTTTCTTGTATTTATTGATGATATCACTAGATACACCTGGGTGTACTTTATAAGAAACAAAAGTGACATGTTTGAATACTTTAAAGAATTCAAGAATATGGTTGAAAAGAAAATAGGAAAGAGCGTTCAAATTCTTCGATCAGATAAAGGTGGTGAGTACACTTCAGGAGCTTTTATCAAATATTGCAAACAAAATGGAATTATGCAACAATTTACAGTACCACATACACCTCAACAAAATGTAGTAGTTGAGAGAAAGAATAGAACATTAGTTGAATGTGCTCGTAGTATGTTAAAAAGTGAAGGACTTTCTAATAGTTTTTGGGTTGAAGCCATTAATACAACTCTATATCTTAAAAATAGAAGCCCTACTAAGTATCTTGAGCAAAAAACACCATTTGAAGCATTTTATGGTTTTAAGCCAAAAGTTAGTCATTTAAGGATATTTGGATGCAAGGCCTTTGCTAATATTCCTAAAGAGGATAGGAGAAAGTTAGATGCCAAAACCATCAAATGTATTTTTATTTGATATTGCACTGATCAAAAAGCATATAAAATGTATGATCCAAGTACTCACAAGGTATTTGCAAGTAGAGATGTTATATTTCATGAGCATGTAGATAAACAAATAAAAGAAGATGAACATAATATATGGCAGTCCCCTTATGAAAGCTTTAAGGAAGAATAAGAAGTTGTGAAATCAACTCAAGTACAAGAACACATGGACATTCCAAAAGACACATCAAGGAATCAAAGTCCACAAAGAAGTGATGTAGGCACTCCACAGAGAAGAAAAGGAGAAGGTACTCCACAAAGTAATGAACCTCGAAGAAGGTCAACACGATAGATTCAAGCCCCCACCAGGTATAAATATTATGCTTTAATGTCTCATGTAATGACTATTTTTGAGCCCTTAAATTATGAACAACCCAAAAATCATAAAGAATGGATGGATGTTATGAAAGAAGAATATGACTCTATAATGAAAAATGAAACTTGGCAATTAACAAAATTACCTGAGAATAAAGTCCCTATAGGATCAAAATGGTTGTACAAGACAAAATTTAATACAGATGGTAGCATAAACAAATATAAGGCAAGATTGGTTGCAAAAGGCTATTCACAAAAAGAAGGAATATATTATGAAGATACCTTTGCTCCAGTTGCAAAAATGAATACAATCAGAATAATGATAGCATTGGCAGCTAAATATAATTGGAAGCTACATCAATTAGATGTAAAGTTAGCTTTTCTAAATGGAGACTTAAAAGAAGAGATTTCTCTTGTTCAACCAAAAGGATATGTAAATAATGGTCAAGAACATCTAGTATGCAAGTTAAAAAAGGCCTTATACGGACTAAAACAGGCTCCCAGATATTGGTATGAGAAAATCAAAAATTTCTTCTTTCGGCAAAGATTTAAAAAAATTAAAAATGATCCTAATTTTTATGTCAAGACAGATAGAAATGGGGATATAGTTTTGCTCTCTATATATGTTGATGATCTAATAATAACAGGGAGTGCTGATAAATTGATTATAGATATAAAAATGAAGTTATCACAGGTATTTGAGATGAAGGATCTTGGTGAGATGCACTATTGTCTAGGTATTGAAGTATGGAGAGATGATGGAAGAACCTTAATCACATAAAGAAAATATACAAATGAAGTACTAAAGAGATTTCATATGAATGGATGTAAAGCAGTGAGTACTCCATTGGAACAAAATGTCAAATCAAGAAGTGATGATGGAACAAAAGAGGTGAATGGAACATTGTATCGACAATTAGTGGGAAGCCTGAATTATCTCACTACCACTAGACTAGGCATCGCTGATGCAGTAATCATACTTAGTCAATTCATGGCTAAGCCTCATGAAAGCCATTGGATAGTTGCAAAAAGGGTCCTTCGATATTTAAAGGGAACTATCAATTTTGGTATTGAATATACTAATGCTTGTAATGTTGAATTGACAGGTCATTCTGATTCTGACTGGGCTGGAAATCCAAATGATAGGAAATCCACCACTAGATACGTCTTCAATATAGGATCGAAAACTATATCATGAAGCAGTAAGAAACAGGCAATAGTTTCCTTGTCATCAACTGAATCAGAATATAAAGCATTATGTAGTGGCACCTGTGAAGCTATATGGCTCAGAAGAATACTTGAAGATGTTGGTGAAGGTCAACAAGAACCTACAGTGATCAGATGTGATAATCAAAGCACCATCAAACTGGGGAACAATCTTGTATGTCATGCAAGGTCAAAACATATAGACACACAATATCATTTTGTAAGAAAAAAGGTCTAATCAACAGAAATTTCTCTAATATACTGTAATACAAATGAGAATGTAGCTGATATATTCACTAAGCCTCTTAGGAAGGCAAAATTTGAGTTTTGTAGAAGTAAGTTGTGTGTTGTAGAAAATCAAGATTATGTTGTAAGCCTAGCTGAGACTTAAACCAACAAGCATGTCAATTAAGAGTATGTTTATAGTGTCCTATGTATTGTGCTATAGTATATTTGTCATATGGTTGAAATTAAGGGGGAGTGTTGGAAAAACATTAATAATTCCAACCTCCTACATTAAATGCAGAGACTAGTTTCTTCTGGAGAATTCGGTAGAAGTTTCAAGAACTAGAAAACTTCTTGAAGAAGCCACCAACTCCAGAAACTTCTCCACTGTATATAAAAATCCTCTTTGGCAATCGAATCAGGCAAATGTTCTGTGTTGTGTGTTCAACATTCTGTTGCACTTTTTGATTACTTTACATGGAATTTGTTTGTATATTCATCGCTTTTTGTATATAAAGATTAATACTAGTGTATTCTCTCAACAATGGAGAAAATCATTGATGATATAATTCAACTAACAAACAAAAGAACGAACTTATATGATTTTAGTTAGATTGATGTCAAATATATATGCATATCATTGTACAATCACTCACTCTAACTGAAACTCTTGATACACATTCATTTCAAATTGCACATCATATGGTTTTGGTTATAACACATTCATTTCAAATTGCGGCTCATGGTTTCAGTTATAACTTAAACTCATGATAACCATTCATTTCAAATTGCAACTTCTTTGTTTCATGGAATTTTACTTTGATGATAACTTAACTAGCCAAAAGTCTCTCATTTTCATGGTTTCAATGGATTCTCTACAATTTCCTTTGCATACTTATGGAGTCTCCTCTTCAAAGAGTTGAACTAGATGATAATTATTTAGACCTTAGCACTGGAGATCCTTATGAAAACATAATTTAAATTACGCCCAATTGATTGTTTTGTATATAGGGTTGAAAATATTCCAGAGTTTATATTGTTTCATTATGGTTATAATATATTATCATGGTATAATTAAATTGCAAAGCATTTTTGTGGGGTTGAGTCCAAACACCATAAGAGAAAGTGGTAAAATAATGTAAGCTTTTGATCGAGTGAGACAGTTCAATAAATTGGCTTTCTCATTTACTATTATGCATATGAACCCTTCAAAAAACTATAGGAACATTGGATTTTATACTGTGATCTCCCCAATATAGGCGGGGATTTCATAAATTGGAGAGCAACTTGAGTGGTGATTGTTAGAAATTGTTGTATAAGATGGGAAAGTTGCATGGCCTGTAGGAAATATGGATGTCATAAAAGATATATGTTTTGAATCCTCTAGTGCCTCTGTCCAGCATGCAAATAATAGGATCCATTACAACTAAGAATGTCAATGCATCACTGTGCTAATGACAAAGACGATTTATTTTAGCTTTTGGCATCCCTAGCCCTTTTCTCTGATTGTGGATTAGGATATAGACAATAATAGATTCTCTCTTCATAAGGTTCTACAATATCTATTGGATGAAGGGAAATGTTGTAATAAAATTTGTACAAAAAACCCTTCAGGATCATCTCAACTTACTTTTTGTGCGTTGTAAATACTTAGTTCTAAATCATTTTTTATATAGTTGATCACTTGCTTAGACAAAAAATAGAACAAGCTATGTAAAATTTAAACAATTTAGATCTTCAAGTTCTATTTTTTTCCTTGTTTATTTTCAATCCTCACCTTTTAAAGTTGTAAAACATATTTCATATAACTAATTGTTTAAAGGCCAAACTCAACATTCTATATAAACTATTTAATTTTTCATCCTTCCTAATATATAATACATCACATGTACTTCATCATCAACTTCTCCTTTCCTAGAAAGGACGCATAGACTTTTCTTGGTTTATATATTTCTATTTCCTTTTTTCTATTGCTAGGTGATAAACTAAGTATTTACAACATACAAAGAGTAAGTTAAGACAACCCTGAGCCAACGAACATGTTTATGGCTTCACATGGGACAAATGAAAAATTCACAATAAATATTTAATGTTTTTATCAATGTGATAGATGGATAGGTTATATAAATATTGGGGCCATTATCTTAAAACCAAGTTGAGGTGTGGTCTTTTGATGTAATAAAGACATATTTTCATAGGGGTGCTTATGGACCACACCTGCTTGATTTTTAGGATAAAATGGTTTAAATGTTGTTGAATTATCTCTACATTATTTTTTACTACATGACATGGGTTAGATTTTCTTAATCAGAATCTATTGGATTGAAACAAGAACATGCTAGACGCTAAGGAGATAAGTGGTAAAGATAAATGTGGCCTTTTGAATAGTTTGAAGGATAATAAATGAAATAATACAGAGTTGACTCAACCATTAGAAGAGAAACAAATTAAATTTTCTCAAGAAGAGGTGTAGTTGATGATATTCTTGGGTTCAATTTCCAGATTGCATATATATGCAGTTTTATTCAAGGATAGATCTTAATTCACATAGAAATTCAAAATTTATGTACAAAATTGTTATAGTCCTTTGTAGATACATGTTTCAAACTATATAAAATTTGTTGTGTATTGATTAAGGTTGTTTATAGCAAGAGGAAGTGATCAACAAGAAATATGATGGAATTGTACCAAAACAACATCTAGTTTTGAAGGTAGAAAATCAAGTTCTATTTCTTTATTTACAAGGCATTCATGTCGCATAATCAGGCATGGTATTTAATTTCAACATAGGCCTCATTTTTTGTAAGTCTCAAGGGAGCAGTATTATAGTAACATTTCATTATAGCATGGTTGATGGATGTCATAAAATATTTTGGACTTTACAATGACTAAATTTTCATGGGACCATAAAGGTCACTTTGTTTTCCACATGCATGTTTTTTCTTCATCCATCTTTTTTTTTCAAATGTATCCCTATGTTTCTTGTCTAAAATGAAAAATTCACAATGACACTTTCATGTTTTTACCAGTTAGATAGAAGAGTAGGTTATATAAAGTTTTTAGCCATTATTTTAAAACCAAGGTGACGTTTGGTCGTTTGATATAAAAAAAACAATATTTTCATTGTGGTGCTTATGGACCACTCTTGCTTGATTTTCAAGATAAAATTGTTTAAATGTTGTTGAATGATCTCTACATTATTTTCAACAACATGAAATGGGTTAGATTTACAAAAGTAGAATCTATTGGATTAAAACAAGAACATAGTAGACACTAAGGAGATTATTGGTAAAGAGATATTTGATGATCTTTTGAATAGTTTCAAGGATCATGAAGGAAATAATATGAAGGCGAGTCAAAAACATAGACAATTTTCTCAAGAAGAGTTGTAGTTGATGCTATTCTTGGGTTCAATTTCCAGATTGGAGATATATGCATTTTTATTCAAGGGTATATCTTAATTCACATAGAAAGTCAAAATTTATTTACAAAATTGTTATAATCCTTTGTAAACACATGTTTCAAACTATACAAAATTTTCTTTCTACTTATTAATGTTGTCTATAGCAGGAGTAAGTGGTCAAGAAGAAATATGGACGAATGGTACCAAAATGACCTCTAATTTCAAAGGCAACAAATCACGATCTTTTTCTTTATTTACCAGGCATTAATGTTCACATAATCAAGCACTATATTTAACTTCAACATAGGCCTAATGATTTGTAAGGCTAAAAAAATAAGTATTGCATTAAGATTTCATTGTAGCATGACCCTTGCCTTTTCTTGATATTTTCCTTTGTTTCAACAATTGTCAAAGAAGCATTAATTAGTGTTATATGTTATTGCCTTACAAAGTTTCCTTTGCAACATCTAGTGCAATTACTAGTATTAATAAAATAAAATAAATTTTGATGAAGTTTTTCATTTTCAACTTTGAATTATGAATGTGAGAAATGCAAGAAGAAATCATCCTCCTTTGGCATGTAAATTCACTTCTAGTTATTTGATGGTGCTTATAATTTTAGTTTTAAATTTCAAGGTTGTTGGGATATTCATACATTCTAATTAGAGTTTATATTGTTTTCTTTTCCTATAATTTAAGAAACAAAAAGTATTAGTTGTTTTAATTTGAATAAATAAAGAGTATGATTTTTTTTGAATTGATTTATTTGTCATGAAGGTATTTCAGGTATGATGTATGTTCCGTTGTTATTTCAAAATCTAAATAGAAAGTAAATATTATTGGATAAAACAAAAGTGAAGAAATCTAGAAAGTATTTTACAAGTTAGATTTAGAGAACAAAATACTAGACTTTAATATTAAAATTAGATGATAGTAGATTGTAATATTAAAATTAGATGTTGATGAATCTAGGACTTTATCTCACCAAAACTAAATGGAAACCTCTTTGGGTCTATGAAATAACATTTTTAGACTTAATGATATTAATTATTTTAGAACTATGAAACCAAATGTAAATGATAATCACTCTAGGGCTATGAAAGTATCCTATAAAACTTAATTTCTAAATGTAGATAGTAATGATTCTTAGGCATCTATGGTGTTCTAGTTTTTTATTTTAGTTCTTCCAATTGGTCATCTACACATCTTTATGCATGCATGCATTGCACCTAGACTTTCCATTGGCATGTGACCAATAACTAGTTAACTTGTAACAAAGAAAATTGTATAAAATTTGAAAAGCTATTTCTTTAAAATTAGGAATATTTCCCTTAATGTGTCTCTTTATATCTTCAATTCTTTCAAGTTGTTAAAACACCTCAAGAGTATACAAAATCTACATCTATATCTACAATCCTCTCTAACCCTTAATACACTTCATGGGAATAAACAACCTAGATCAACAATATTAATCTACCCCATAAATGGAGCTTTTAAACACAAGGAAAAAAATTAAAGAAGAATATGATAGAAATAATATCAAGTCATGAGAAGGGATAAATACTATAAAGAAGCAATATTTACAATCCTCTATAGCTCTTAATACACCTTAAGGAAATATATAAGCTATATCAACAATATTAACCTACCTCGTACATGACACCCTTAAATACAAGGAGAAACATTAATGAAAAATATGATACAAACAATATCAAATTGTGAGAAGTGATAAGTAATATAAAAAGAAACATAGTTAATTCAAAAATGAGTAAAACGTTTTTTACGCATTCAGTTGATGAATTGTAAATCCAAAGAAACTCAAGTTCTTTTAGAAGCATTAGAGTGATGAGTATGCAAATTATGTTATGTATACAAAGGTAAGATAAATAAACATAATCATGAAAACAACATAGAAACAATCACACAGTGAACACAATATTTATCCATGGAAAACCTTAACTATGGGAAAACTGTAGCTAACAAAATTCCATTAGTCCACGGTCAAAACCCTAGCGAAGCTAGCCAAGTATCCCAAACATTATAAACCCTTGCCACCTTATAATGGAGAAAAACAAAACTATTTATAGGTTTATTTCCATCCAAATAAAATTGGCATAATGCCATGGACCACAAAACAATGTGGCAAAAACCACTAGTTGTAGACTATCCTTCCCGAATCAAGGTTAATCCTAAGAATACCACCCTTAAACTTGATAAGGAAATTTATATGGATCTAACCCCACTAAATATATGGGTAGTTAATAGAATATAGCATTCCCCCTATCACTCTATAACTTACAGTATGCATGCCTACCAGTTCTTACTATAATATGCCCAATTACCTCATCTCCAATATAATTAATATTTTTTCTTGGTTACTATTAGTACTCCATCCCTTCGTACACTCTTTCCTCTCCTTTCTTCACGAATTTCACATTTGACATTGATGTCCATATAAAAATAACCCATTGACCATATTACATGGGTCATCAGTCGTTGTATCCACTAGTTCTCGAGAAATTCTCTTCAAGTACATGGTTCATCAATTTATTTAATTCACACATTAAAAAATTTCATTATATTATTGTGGAAAAAATCTCATGGCTCCATCATGACACAATTTTCCTCAATAAAAACCACAAATAAATCTAAATATACTAGAAAATTTGAAACACACACTAGATAAATATTAAAAAATAGTCGCCAGTTACACTAAAGCACTAGCCCTAATCCACTTTACCTTAAATGGGCATCTTCACATTATTTTCACCATTTCCATTATTATTCTCTAAATATTCACACATAGAAGCTTGATCCAAGTGGATATTGGTTGCCACCCACCTATTTCACTGGCTTATAACATAATTTTCCTATTTTGGCAGTTTGAGGTCCTGAACTTCTAGAGTTGTTTTGAGGTTGTAAATGAAATTTTTGGGGAAATGGACCAACATGAGTAATTTTCTAAAATTAGAAATCAATTTTTTTTCTCCTTTGATAGACCTTTCTAAAATTATATCGTGCACACCAGATAGAGATTGTATGCTAAAGTTATGACCATGAGAAGTTAAAATTCCAAATTATCCCATCAGGGCCCGTAAGCCTTTGGCGCTTCATCTCATAGGGTTAGGGTTTTGAATGTTTAGGGTTTATAATTTTTTCTTAATGATAAAAATTCCTTTTAGACTCATTGTAATGGATTAAAAAAGTGTGTAGCCATCACATCTCTTCCTAGAGATAAGCTACCATCATTCGAGCTAGTTTGCTTCCATTATGCATGCAAACAGTTCCAACATTTATATTTATTAATTGGATTTCAATTTCACTGTATCCCTATTATGACATCCAATATGGCTTAATTCCCCCTATAAAAAAATTTCCTTGTAATTATGTAACCATAATTTAAAAGTTTGAAAGAAGAGGAGGCATAGGTTCTAATTACTTGAGCAAAGTGATTTCTTGAGGAATGGGTTGCTTTCAATATTAGTCATTCTTGGATGGGTGATTTTAAATGGGATGATTAGGCAATATATTTAAGTGAAAATAAGATGGCATGACCAGGTGTCCTATAGCCCCAACTGCAAGCACGCATAGGACAAAAATTTAAAGGAGGCATGTGTTGCCCTACCCAAAGGGTTCACCATGTGAAGCCTTGGAAAATGACAAATGGTTGGTCTATTAGGCAAGCACAAAAACAAGTCAAGGATATGGGAGAGATGTAGATGAACATGCTCTCCTGCAGTAAGGAGGGAAGGCCCTATCCACATAGATATAGAAGGACCATTAGAGGAGGCCAATGTGACTCCTATGGAAAAGGGAAATCGTGGTCAGCAGGCTCCTATTAAAAGAGAAAAATAGATAGAAAGGTCTGTGGAAAAAAATCCATGACTCATACAAATAGACACAGGAAGGGGACAAAGGAAAACATAGGGAGGGAATGAGGCTTCTGGGTAGTAAAGCTAAATTATTAAGAAGGCATGGAAGATATTAGGGTTGACATAATTCAGGGAGAATAGAAACTCTAGTGATAATACAACAAAGAAACTTGCAACGGTTGGTTGGATGATAATCACAGTGTGAACTTAGATGATAGTCTAGCTGAGAAACCCATGAGGGATTTCTAACTAATAATCACTGAGAAATGGTTTTGCCTTGTAAGCATGATAAATCTAATGAATACTATGATATTTAACAATCTCTGAGAGGTGGAGGCACCCAGGGCTAGTGAGATGATAATAACTTATGGTAGTTCCATGGTATTAGGTTGAGAACATGGGTGGAAGTTCACTGAGAAGTTAATAATGAGCGCACCTTTTTTCCCTCATAGGTAACACAACTAATAAAACCTCCTTATCATTGATTGCATCTATCTCTCCTAATTTGAATTGAAACTCTTTGTATCCATGTCCCTAGAATTGTTGCGATGATTTACTTTAAGTCCCTTTACATAAAAGAGAGCGTTCCTTGTCTGAGGTGAAATCATTAAATAGTTGGTGGGTAAAGGAAGTGTGGCCTTGGAATACCTTGTTCTAGATGAAGATATTGACTTAACTCTCTACATAGATGATGGTTGTACGCCAATAGTGGTTCACTATTTTTATTTTGTTAATATAATAAGTTGGTGCATGGTGTTGAGGAAACCTTGAGGCATCATATCTCAGCTAATAATATTAGTTCAAGACTCCTCAAAATGTGAATGTGGTTGTAGCTTGTCTAAGGTTTGGCAGAGAGTTGAAGTCCCAATCTTAGTTTCCAAATCAGTCGACTTAAGATAAGTGTTCCTTATACTCTTTGTGCTAGTAAATGATATATGAATGTTTGTGGTGCATTTTAAATGACTTTGAATATTATGCTCATGTCTGATATGTTGGTTTAATACCCTTTATAGTGTTGAAGAATATTTATCTCCGTATGAATGTATGGATGTTATTTTCTTGATTATGCATTAGTTAACAATGGCTTTCTAATGTTGGGGAATGGATTTCCTTCTCTGATTTGAAATGTTGATTTCTTGCACAGTTGGGAATGGTATGATTCCTTCTATTATTTTGGGCATAAATTATAGCTTAATGACATGTATGCATATGATAATCTGCTATTTTTTTAGTATGGGATATTTTCCAAGTTGCTAGGGGGATGGAAGATGAGTAAGTCTTTGTAATATTAATGTTTTGTTGCAATGCTGAATGGATGGATCGAACTCGTATGTTTACTCTAAGCTTGAAATGAATCTAATTATTTGAGCAGGAAGGATGGGAAAATCCTTGTTGTAAAAGTGTTCTCTCTATGTTTAATGATTTACATAAATGGCATGCATATCTAGCTGGTGTTTATTTATAAGTGGAGGAAGGAAAATGTCACTTATATGAGTTATACATATGCATTGACTGGGTTGGTTTGAGCCCTATGAAAAAATTAGGAGAGATATCACCAGTTGTGAATATGTGTGTGTGTGTGTGTGTGTGTGTGTGTGTGTGTGCGTCTGTGTAAATAAGTATAGACTCGTTGGTTGGGATGAAGTTGTATAATCATAGGAGGGATATCTTGGAGAGCTATAAAATTATATGCATAAAATATTATATAAATGAGTTAGGGATAATTTCAACACATTAAGGGGCTTGGCCCTTGTCCATGTGCATGGGTTTCATGACCAAGCATCTAGAGTAGAGGAGCCCTAACCTTAATCAAGTGCTAGGGGGTTGAAAGTAAGGGCTTGGAACATAAAATGGAAAATAGCTTAAGCGACATATGGGCAAGAGTCGAGTCCAAGTGCAAAGATAGGAGAAATCTATGCCATCAATGGGTGGGCATTCATGGCCATTGGATGACCCCAACACTTTTTCCGTGGAAGTCCCAAGGGGAGCACCAAAGGATACTCCTTGGATCAAATCCCCTAGATGATGTGGCAGTGCGGCTTGTTTCCTAATGCAAAATGATGAAGGAAGACCCAAGTTAAATTCTTCAACAAAACTCCATGGTGGAACCATAGCCATGTGGTGCATGGTGTGGAGGATGTGATAAGCGATGACATCGCCCCGGCGTTTCATTAGAGGAAATTTTAGCTTAAAAGTGCCTATTAAATTTTCATGCAATTTCCATGTTGTGGAGTGATAAAAAGGTGTCTTTTAAACTCCTAATTACCTTCACATTAATTATCAACCCAGGGATGACTTTTTATTTCAAGAGTGTACTCAGTCTGAGGTGGCTATTTACTCAAGAGTAATGTTTAGTAGTACAACGTTCAGAAAATACAAGAGTAAACGGATGGTAAATTATAACTAAATTACTTCAAAAGGATAAAATCACACAAGGCAGCTTATCAGTCAAGGGTGCGGAAGCGATAATCCATCCCTCTAGAAACTAATGGAAATAAAATTAGAGCATGGACCATATGTCTGGGAGCTAGGCAGCGACTGCTGAGGCTCACTACAGCCTTAGACCTTCTCTCACACCAAAGCAGCAGATGCAAGTAAATGGAACGACAGAAAGTAAAATAGAACAGCAAATAGGAAATGGAACAGCAAGTCTAAAATGGAACAACAGTAAATGGAATAGCAAGTCTAAAATGGAACTGAACAGCAAAACTAAGTAATTAGAAAGACATATCAAACTATAAATGTAATTGAATCAGCAACCTTAATCCAGCAGCATGAACATTAATCGCAGTTATTGAAGCAATTATATTTAAATAGTAACTTAATTGAACATCCATGGCAATTATAAATGAGCAGCAATTAAATGGACCACGGTTCTTAATTAGACAGCGCAGTATTAGATCAAAATTATCAGCAGTACATTTCAAGTTATAATTAATAATTCTATCACTCACGCAATCCAATTATGATTTCAATATAACAAAGCAATTCTGCGAAATGTTCATAAACAAAAGATCGTTGAACAAAACAATTTAAAGAAATGAAAAGGAAATCAAACCATCACACGGCAGCAATTGCAAAGATATGATACACAACAGCAGCGTACTCCACCAGAGGCTGGGCCCTTAGCCGCCAGCGGATGCTGCTGGGTTACTTTAGATGAACAGAATGAACAGCAACTCTCAAATCATGTATTAATCATTAAATGGTGAAATCATTACAACAGTTGAAGCTTTTGAGACTTACAGCATAAAACAATCCTTTCTTCCTCCTATCCTATCATGAATTCTTGATTCTAAATCCTCAATTCCATCATTCAAATCCCTCTCTGAAATCCTTCTTAAGTCATCCCCATCTCTGATCTCTGTTTTCATTTAAATAGAGAGATCAGAGAGAAGTTACAATAAAGATAAGTACAACATGATTTTCCTTTACAAATTTGGATTGATTTTTACAACAATTGATCAACAAGAAAAAAATAATTTTTTCCCTTTCCATCTCTCAACAAAAGCAAGAATGAATTTGGGCCTTTTGCAGCTGAGATTTGGAGGACGGCCCGCAACAAGCAAAATATCATAAATCGTGCTTCAAGAGAACCCTGCCGTTTCTCTCAGTAACAAGCTAATTTTGGGCAAACCATTCTTTGGAAACGTTAATTGGGTTCCGTTTTGGACAAAAACCCATGTCCATATTTTTCCAAATTCTTCTTCATTTGCCTTCAGAAATCCGCAACCCTACAAAACTACATTCTTATTACCAAGCGAATTTCTGATTGGTAGTTTTAATGTCAAAATCTTCATCTAGAAAATTATCTGGAAGTTAAAAATGGTTAAATTAATGTTACAAGACTAATTTTATCTTGGAAAAACTGTCTTGAAATAAACATTCATAATCATCAGTTTATTATAAATAGAGGAAGATAAATAATATTCATCCATAAGAGCATAAATCATTTATAAAATGGATTTAAATGATAAATTATAACAAATGATATAATAGAGAAGAGTAAAAATGGATGAAATAAGTATTACAAAGTGGTCGTATTCACGACCCAACATATGTCATAATATGTAAACCAATCAAAATCATTTAAATTAAAAAGAGGTACATGTAAATATTTTCGAGGGAAAATAAGAAAAACTACTTTTTTTAATTGTATTTTTGACTTATCTCCTTATAGGTTTACTCAAATTTCAAGTGTATACACTCATTTGATGCAGACTTAAATTCCACATCCAATGAGTGCCCATTAATCATAATTTTGAGAAGACGTGCATTGATAAAAAATGAATATACATTAAATAGAGTGTGTTGAACATGTTTTTTTTATGTATCTTCAATTTTTATCAATGTGGGTCTTCTCAAAAGCATGGATTATGGGTTCTCATTGGATGTGGAATTTAATTGTGCATCGAACAAGTTTTTAAACTTGAAATTGTAGTAAACCTATAAGGTGATAAGCTGGAAATACAATTAAGAAAAAGTAGTTTTATTCTTTTCCTTCAAAAATTCATAACTCCTATTTTATTATTTTAACAATTATTTTATTATTTTTCCTAAGGAGGCCACTTTTAGGCTGAAATTTCCTCTAATGAGGACTAGTGATGTTTCCCTAGACCCCATATCCTAAATAATTTTTACAAAGGGCATCATAGAACCATCAAGATCTATTCCCCTGCGTGACTTGGCATGTGGGGCCCAATTGGTGGGGACAAGCACTGTGGGGCGTAAGACTAGCTCACTTACCGGCTAAGGGGGAGGGCTAAGCCTCAATGAAGAGTTTGCAATTCCACATAGCTTGGAAGGTTTCCCCTAGAGTTTTCCAGTGGGGAGTAGTATTGGAACCCACGAGGATGTATTTTCGGGATGATGTGGCCACATAAGGCCCACACCAACTTAACTTGGATATGTGCATGGAATAAGCATCCATTGTTGGGGAGGGTTATGGTAGATGAACAAGTTAGTAGCTTCCATGTGACCTATGATGTAGATAGACACATGAACTCCATGTGGGGGACTTGTTGATGGTGCTCAACCCACCAACATGTCAAGGGGATATCTCCAGTAAGAAGTCCCAATTAGACCTCCGAATGTTTGTGGTAAGAGTCCAAGGAGTGGATTGTAAGGTAATGCCTTGACTGTGATGTTGCACAGAGGCATGTAAGGTAATTCTATCAGCAACAAGGTTGTGACTGATGCAGTGAGTCATGGAATGAGTATGAGAGGTTCCAACACTTCAAAGGGAGAGGAAGGTGAAGGTGAGTTCTAGGTTGAAAGGGATGAGTCCCAAATTGGCTAGGAACACACAACACAAAGGACATGCACAGCTTCCGGCAGAGCATTCGACATGGATGGGGTAGTCATAACATACAAGGTAAGTTAACATGGACAACACTCATCGATCAGTCTGAGACAAGTGTGATGGTTGATATAACAAGGTTCAAAGAAAGGTTTGTCTGATTTCCGGTAGAGCAGTCGAAATAGACGGTGACAACATTAACAACATATGCAACACATTAACAACAAGATTCATAGAATTTCATACAAATCCATTCATATACAAATATGTAAGTTAAACAACATATATCATTAAGGCTACTGTAGTAGTCCAACTATGATAACAACATAGGCATGAAAATGTGTTGGCTTTCATTATATAAAGAAGTGTAAGTCACAATCATATAATACACCATGTAAGCCTACTAGCTCCATCAGTGGAACGTTACAACCACATCTGCCTACTCCTCCAAAGAGATGTACTAGCTCTGTGAAGTGGGGAAGCCAAGGTGTGTAACAATATTTTCCAACCCTTCTTTAAGATAGTCTTAGTAGAAGGTTGGCTGACTAAAAGACTATACAATGAGTTATGAGGGTCTATTTATAGGAAAGGGTTGGGTGACCCTTAACATTCCCCTTTATGACAGTTCAACTACCCTCATGACTCTTCACCTACTCTATGACGATTACATCCAACTGTTGACACTTCACTTACACTTGACATGACTCAACATTACAATGCACATGTACTCATGTGAGACAACATGGCTTGAGCAAGACTTGGAATACATCACTGCCACTCGGTCTGCTGTAGTGACACCATCTCTTTGACATGCTTGTGAGGGTGAAGTTGGTGATTTGATGCCAATATTGGACATTTGTGATGGTGTGCATGCACCTCATGGTTACATCTTGATGAAGCAATCTCTTTCCTCCATTGCAATGGTGCATTGGTTCGGCCCCTTCATCCAAATCACCTGCTAACATGCGCATGGTCTTCTTGGGTACGATTGAACCAAAAAAACAATAATGCATAGTGTCCCTGCTGATCTTCAAATGTGTGTTGGTGGTCATGCACATCAAGTTACTGAAGTGCATGTTTAGCCCTAGTTGGACTTGATTCTTGTCTTCTCCTTTGTGAGTGTGTTGAATGGGTTGGATTGCATGCATGTACTCAATGACATGCATGTTGATGGATCCTTTGCATGTGATCAACCACATTTCCCACCATGTTTTCTCTACGTCAGCTGCTGGGATGGATCCTTAACATGTACTAGCGTAGTTTCATCCATGAGTGCATGTTGCACCTGATGTTGTTCCCGTTCTTACTGCAACTCATTGGACTATTTGTGTAGCTTCATGTTTTTCCTGATTTGTTGCTTCAACACATGCAACTCCTTCTTTGTTCCATCTTCTATCTTCGTGTGATCTTCGTGTCGTGTTGTCACTTCATAGCTTGAGTCTCCAAAGTTGCTTTCATTATCAGTGGATCTTCTTGATCCTTCAACTTTGCTCTGCCTCTATGTCGTTAACAACCTTCCTCTTGCATTAACTACGCTCACCTCATTTGATGTGTTTGCTACATTTGGTGTGATGCATTCAGTTGTTGTTCATGACGCTACTCGATGTGATGTTGCTGCTTGATGTCCTTCTCCATGAACAACTCGATGTCTTCATTAGTAGGTAAGCCCATGGACACTTGATCGACTGCATCCCCAAGTGTG
>APFE030961782.1:0-24302 GCA_000404065.3 Pinus taeda
GTTTTTTTTTTTAATTTTTTTAATTTTTTTTTATTTTTGTTTGTTTTATATGTTGTTTCCTTCCAAATAGGATTCTTGCTGAATTCTTTATCATACAATAACCCCACCTGTATATCCTGCCAACGAATTACATGCTTAGGGTCATACACATACTTCTTTAGGACCGAAACATGAAATACGTTATGGACCCGGATGTGACTCGGCAAGGCCAGCTGGTAAGCCACCGGTCCAACCCTTGCTAGTATCTAAAATGGTCCACAATATCTGGGTGCCAATTTAGCGCAACCAGCCCACTGCAAGGTACTTCTTTTGGCCTGAATTCGAATATACACATGATCCCCAACCTGATACTCTTTAAATCTCCTTTTTCAATCAGCGAAGTTCTTTTGTCTATCCTGAGCCGCCTTCAGATTGACACGTACTCTCTTTACCATGTCCTCCATTTCTTTAAGCATGTCGGGTCCTAGACTTAATTTATCTTCAAGTCCTCCCCAGCTGGAGGGTGTACGGCATTTTCGACCATACATAACCTCAAATGGACTCATTTGCGTTGAAGTATGATAACCATTGTTATACGCAAATTCCACCAAGTGTAAATATTCCTCCCATCGTGTGGGTTGTTGCATAACGTAGGCCCTTAGCATGTCTTCTACTACTTGATTTACTCGCTCCGTCTGTCCATCAGTTTGCGGATGGTACGCTGTACTAAAATTCAGCTGAGTGCCTAACTCAGCAAATAGCGTCTTCCAAAAAGCCGATGTGAATTTCACATCTCGATCCAAAATTATTGTTTTTGGGAGGCCATGCAATTTGAACACATTCTGCATAAAAACGTGAGCGATTTGTGCAGCTCTGTAGGTTGATTGCACCGGTATGAGATGTGCCGCCTTACTCAACTTGTCCACTACTACCATAATGGAATCATTGTTTTTCTTTGTTCTAGGTAACCCTGTAATAAAATCCATGGAGATGATTTCCCATTTCCATTCTAGAATGGGCAAGGGTTGTAACATCCCTGCTGGATGCTGATGTTCAGCTTTAATTTGCTGGCATTCCAAACACCATGCCAAGTATTCTACAATATCCTTTTTCATTCCTAGCCAAAAATATTCTTTCCGGATTGCTGTCATCATCTTTTGATTACCCGGGTGACCAGCATAATGGCTGATGTGGAATTCGTCCATAATCAGACTTTTAATTTTGTTTTGATTGGGCACGTATATTCTTTGCTTGAAATAGACAATTCCCGCATCATCTATCGTGAATTCTTGTTGGCTGTCCTTTCCATCAGATTGTTGTATTTGCTGTTTTAGCTGTTGGTATTCTGTATCTTGACCTGAAATTTCCTTTATTATGTCTAGAAAGGGGTTTTTCCATTCAGTAATGGAAACTTCATACAGACTTTGTACTTTCCTGCTTAAAGCGTCTGCTACTCTATTTGCTTTCCCTTGCAAATGCTGTATATCGAAGTCGAAACCACTTAAAAAATCCATCCATCGTGCTTGCCTAGCGTTTAAAGTAGGCTGGCTGAAATAGCTGGTCAAGCTATGGTGGTCGGTGAGCAGCAAAAATTTCCTGCCCATAAGATAATGCCGCCACATTTTCAGAGCATGTATAACAGCAGCCAGTTCCAAGTCATAGGCGGAATATCGCTGTTCATGTTCTTTTAATTTACGGGATTCGTAAGCAATTACCCGGCCTTCTTGCATTAAAACTCCTCCCAATCCTTCCTTACTTGCATCTGTGCAGACCACATAATCCTTATGAGGATCTGCTATACTCAAAATTGGTGCTGTAGTGAGCAAATGTTTCAGTTGCTCAAAACTTTTCTGGCAATTTGGGGTCCAATGAAACGCTCTCCCTTTCTTCTGTAATGAGGTAATGGGAAAAGCTACTTTCGAGAAGCCTTCCACAAACCTTCTGTAATACCCGGCCAATCCCATAAAAGATCGGACATCCGCTACGTCTTTTGGCACAGGCCAGTCCATTATGGCCTTTATCTTTTCCGGGTCTACAGCAATTCCATCCTTTGTGATCACGTGGCCCAAATATTGGATTTCCTCTTTAAAGAAATCACACTTACTAAATTTTGCGTACAACTGATGTTCTCGAAGGGTCTGTAATACCATTCGGAGATGTTCATGATGTTCTTCGATTGTGCGTGAATATATTAATATGTCGTCAATGAATATTAGCACAAATCGATCCAAGTATGGATGAAAAATGTTGTTCATTAAACACATAAAAGTTGCAGGGGCGTTGGTTAGCCCAAATGGCAAAACCACAAATTCGTAATGTCCATACCTTGTCCTAAAGGTCGTTTTAGCGATGTCCTCGTCCTTAATTCGGATTTGATGATATCCTGATCGCAAATCGATCTTGGAGAACACCGTTGCGCCTTTCACTTGATCGAATAATTCATCGATCCGGGGTAAGGGATACTTATTTTTGATGGTCAACTTGTTCAATTGTCTGTAATCGATACACATCCGGAGAGTACCATCCTTTTTCTTGACAAATAAAACTGGAGCTCCCCAGGGAGACACACTAGGACGAATGTACTCTTTGTCTAGTAATTCTTGCAACTGCATTTTCAGTTCTGTTAGTTCAGGTGTACTCATTCTGTAGGGTGCTCGCGATACTGGTGCTGCTCCGGGTATCAGCTCTATGGTAAAATCTATATTCCTTCGTGGTGGTAGTCCAGGAATTTCCTCTGGAAATACATCTGTAAATTCCTGTATTATAGGAATACTGTTCAAAGAAATCGATTTATCCTTAGAATTCGCATATCCTACTTGGATAGCATAGACTTGACATCCCTTCCGTATGCATTTTATCAGTTGGTTGGCAGTTATCGGGCGAACTTGCACTGGTTGCTTAATTCCTTGCATTTCTTTCCTATTTCCTTGCTGATCTCTGTAGTAAATAACTTTAGTTTTGCAATCAACTAATGACCAGTGTTTTTCTAACCAGTCCATGCCAATCAGAATATCATAGGATCCAAGAGGGAGTATATTCAGATCAGCCGTTACTGGTTGGTCTGCTATGATAAATGGGCAATCATTGATTTTGGCTGTTACCCGTCGCTTGGCTCCGGTAGCTAATTGTACTAGCCAAGGATTTTTAAATTTAACAGATTGTAAATTACAACATTCCACTACCTTTGGACTTACATAGCTTAACGTAGCCCCAGGGTCAATTAAAACAGATATGGTAAGGTTTGAAATTTTACCTTCGAACTCAACCATGGTTGGCTGGTATTCCGCCTGATGGTCTTCCAGAGCCGCGTTAATTCTGGGTATACTGCGACCAACCTCGCCCACAGTTGAAGCTTCATGAATTTGGGATAATTGCTCAGTTCCTTTTCGCTGTGGACAGTTTTTAATGTAATGAGGTCCCCCACAACCCCAGCACTGTACCGAAGGTCTTGCTGTACCTTCATTGTCCAACCTTGGTTGCTGTTCGCTGACCTTGGACTCATTGGTAGTTCTGAACTTAGATGTAGTTCTTGGTGCAAATCTGCTGGTTGCTCCTTTGCCATTTCCCTTACTGCGGCCTGGTGATCAGCCAAACGTGGCTCTGATACCAATGAAGCAAACAAAGTTCCTTCTAAAAATTAATTACTCCAAAAGACTTGGAATATGAAATTATCCATTTAGGATATAAATATTATATTAAATGTGTGAATAAGAATGTGAATTATAAATGAGAACGAGAGGCTTGCTTAAATACCAAGCAAGTGTCTCTTCATGAAGAGTCATGTCTCATTTAGACATGCCTCTTCAACCTAATTACTACTTAACTAATTATTATTTATGATTATTATCTTTTACATTATATTTATATTATTTATATATTTTATTCGTTACAGCAGGCTATTGTAGACACCTTGTTGAGAAGCCTTGACTGATCTTGGAGTTAATCTTGAAGAC
Organism: Pinus taeda; assembly: GCA_000404065.3. Classification (NCBI taxonomy): domain Eukaryota; kingdom Viridiplantae; phylum Streptophyta; class Pinopsida; order Pinales; family Pinaceae; genus Pinus; species Pinus taeda. The sequence continues at coordinate 3,933 of APFE030961782.1, forward strand.
CATGATGCATTATTGAAAGTCATCATGAGGTGACCTTGGAGATCTAGTTTGGGTAACATGAAGAGCAGTGGTGACACCTTCTAAGAAGACAAGGTTGTCATTGATGAAGTGATTTGAAGGAGGCATTGATGAAGATAGACAGGGCCCATTGAAGAAGATATTGGGAGTCGTGAACAATCATCAAACTTATCTTGACGAATTGAAGTTGTAGGTTGAAGCCTCATAAAGACAAGGTTGGTGCCTTGGAAAATAGGATTGGAGCCCTAAAGGATAAAAGTCCTCAAGAAGACCAGGTTGGAGCATGTACCAGAGATAGGGTTGGGGCCCTAGAGGTTGGTGCCTCAAAGTGATAAGGTTGGAGTCTTGGGAAGTCCAAGTCGGTACTTGGCAAAATACAAGTTGGAGCCTAGGAGATTGAAGATTGGTGTCTTCATCTAGGGTTGGAGCCCTACACTATATTGTATTTGATTTATTGTAAAGAAGAAGTTCATAAAAGTATTTATTCTTATTGTTTATTTTGTGTTCTAATTATAAGTGATCTAAATGGTGAAAACAATTGAAAAGAAATATTGATTCACCCCCCTCTCAGTATTTCCAACAACTTGATTGTTGGAAATCTATTTTCTTCATGTCTAATATATGGAATAATGTTGATTCCAAGTCATGATAATTGTGCCCTAATTTGTTTAAGACATATTTAATGCTATCCAGATGATCTATTGCATCCATTGCTCATACATAACATGTAATGAATTGTCCTAGTGGTGAACTCCTAGGAGAGCTTCCATGAAAATCCATTTCTCCATTGCATAGGTAAATGCTTGAAATCTTGTTGCTAGGGCATCAAATTCCGGCCTCCTTGGAAACTTATTGGTTAATCTATTTCATCTTAGACTGCATTCTCCCAAGGGACAAGGGACTAGTCCAATTAGTTGGTGATCATTTACCTTTCTTATCCATTTTCTCTCTCCTTTGAATTTCGGCCCCTTTAACACTAAGGTGGTAAAGTAGGGCTTAGTGTGAATCCCTAGGCAAGTTGAGTTTCAAGGATTGGAGAGCCTAAACATCAAGAGGATAATATTTGCCACAAAATCTATCGTTTTGGTGTGCATCCACTTCAATTTCATCCATAAATTCTCTTGCCCTAGTTGTTTTCCCTATGAAGGAAACCTTAGTTCTGTCTTCCTTCAACTTGGGGGCTTCTTGAAGGTTTCATGAGGCTTGACCTTGCTAATATACATTGCTGGAAACCTTTTTTTCCCTAGCCTTGACCTTTGGTTATTCCAACACTTAACCCATCAATCAAACTCTAGGTCTTTTGCCTCATTAAATAGGCCTCTACCAAGAAAGCAAATTGCCTCCCATTGGAGCCTTGAACCTAAATTGTGCCCTTCTTGTAGAAATCCTTATTGTGTCACCTTATATCCTAACCTTAGAATATCCATTAGGTGACCTTCTTGCATACTAGGACTCCTCCCATCGATGAAAATCTGTAAAGAGCAGGGGGTTTTGGCTGTGGTGACAGTGAGCCATTACCCCATTGTTGTCCCTTGGTCTAGTTTATGCCTTATGGGGTTTCTCTCTCTAAAGCCTACTAGATTTTGTGGCAAAAAATTCAACATCACACTTATTTTCAATCTTGAAGCATTATTGCTAAGATGGCTCTAGCTATTATACAAGAAATGTATGAGGCTTGCTCTAATGAGTATATCCATAAATATACCGACCTATACCCACTAAATTGGTAGGAGGAAGGTATAGGATTTCACGAGTATACGGATGCCCTAAATCAGGCTTATGGATTATGCTCTCCAGAAATAAGCCTAGATGAAGCAGCCATTAAGAGTGAGGATGCATCGTAGCAAGAGGAAGTCACAGTTGATCTTCCTCATAATGAACAAGAAAACAATGAGGTCTTGAATCAAGAAAATATGACTGAATACAAGAAGTTTTGTAAGCAGCTGACCAAGGATTGCTTTGACGTGAATTTCCTATTAAACTTGTGTAGTGAGCGAAGGAGGGAATTTGATGAGGTGTTGCATGAGTATGACTTAAATCTTATAGATATACTTCTATTAGAACTCATTTACAAGTACTAAGCAATGAACATTTTATGTGATTCTGTTAGGGAAAAACATTAGTATCCTCAGCAGGGCATCCAGCAGTTTTACTCCATTCCCAGAGAAATTCTAGATCTTGATATACCATAAGAGGATTGGGGTGATCCTGAAGAAGCCACAAATGATCAGGAAGACCATTGTCCTTCATATAACCAAGCAAATGATGAATTTATGAAGGAGTTTTGGGCTGCAGATTGGGGCATTGACTATGAATCTTAAATCTCCTGCGATAGTCAAGAAGAAGAAAGTACCAAAGAATCCCAGATTATGAGCATGTTGAAGATCAACGTGAGGCATTCCTATGTGCAACCAATCATAAATGTTATCCTAATGAATGGAAGGGATTCTTCTACATAATTCATAATGATAATTTTCAGCCTATCAAAGAAAGTGTCACTGATGCCCAAGAGGAGTTTGATGCCCATCTAGAGAATTCTGTTGGCAACCATGATACAGTAAAAATTGGAGAGTATCCTCAACCATTTGATTCTTTTGAAAGGGGGCTCTTCTTCATGTTTGGCCAAGGCAGCCCTGAATGTAGCATTGAGGACAGTGACAGAGAAAAAGAAACATGTGCTTTTGTTGCTTATGATGAAAAGATAACTATCAGCCTGATTTGAAAAAAAAAACTAATCTCCCCACTTGAAAACAAGGGACTATGGTTCTTAACAAAATACGAAGATTCTACACTGCCTTGCACCTTCTATAATGATCAGGAAGATATGATTGTTGATGTATTCGAGCCATCCATAGATCCTTATGTTATCATCCCTCGGTCAGATTCAGGTCACATAAGTTTTGAACAAGATGAGCTGATGTTGGTTGACACTTTTCAACTTGATTGTTGCAACAAGTAGCCTAGTTGTCAAAATCTTGTCCTTTAGCCATCTTCCTTGTACCACTCGCAGCAGATCCCTAGGGACATCAATGAGAGTTGCATGCCTGAGGTAGCTATTAGGCGAGAATTCTTGAAATTGATCATTGATTCCTCCACATTTAGGTTGAATGAAAGAACTCACACCATAACAAGGTTGATCCATGGTCATTTTTATTCTCCCCCCTCCCACCCTTATGACTTGTATTGTAATGTTTAAATGTTCTATCTCATCATTAATCATAGGGGTAAGAGGTATGATATAGATCTAATGATATGCTCGCTACATTAGTTATATGATTATACTTAAATGTGCTAGCATAGAATACGTAGTGGCATTGCATCTTGTGTGAGCATTCTAACTCACATTGTTATATTATTATGTTTCATTATAGACTAGATTGCTTCTAGATAGATTTTATTTTCGTTATAGATTGTTCATAGTATAAAACCAGGGTGATAACCAACACCTAGTGCACATGCTTCCAAACAAGTTGATTTGAGTGTGCAAGTAACAGGTCTACAAGCCCATGGATTGATGGAGTTCTCATGAAATCCCCATTCAAGCATGTGGATCATGTGCTCTACAGTGAGATCATGTCCCCAAGATGGAGTTAGATGTTACCCACCAAAATGGGTAACCCCATAGGAGAAAAGTGAGGGAAATTTCTCAATAGCATATTTGTTGAAGATTAATAATAAAACCCTCGATCTGAAAACTGGTTTTCCCCACAATGGGGTTTTCTAGGGACATATGTCCATAAATATTTGTGTTAAATGTGTGATTGGTTTCTCGTGTATTTTGCTGCAAATATTATTCGGTGATTGGTGTTGTTCATGTTTTTATTCATTACTTTCAGCCAATAAGTTAGTTTAGTTGTGTATAAGTAATCGAAATAACTAACTGGGTTAATAGCACCTTCTGGGTAGCAGAAATTTTAGATGGTATACGAGTTATCTACAACAGTGGGGTGTTTCTTTATTTGAGCGCAAGGGTTTTGAAGGAGAAACCAAGGGTTTCATCGCATAGGTTGATTCTTTTCAGATCTCTTCATCTTTATTGGGGTTTATTGTTCAAAGGTTTCATAAATAGTTTCAAGTAGTTTGAGGGATCAAGATAGACTTGATGGTACATCAAACTTTGATCTGGAAATCCAAGATACTTTGGTTGCCGGAGGAGAACGGACTGAAGGAATATGCAACATTTGTTGTTGTCGTACTGATAGATCCAATGCAGTTAGCGACCTACGGCAAGGAGGATGCAAAGTTAGACGTCTTATCCAAGATGGGGTCAAAGATCATATCGTACCCCACATTACAGAGTTGGATACATGTAAGAAGATGCGGGATGCCATCTTAATTATGTTCCAGAGTGCAACTGTTAACATAAAGTTGATCCTTAGAGAGAAGTTGTGAAACACCAAACAAAACAAGGGAGAAAGCGTCGTCAGTTACCTTACCAGGGTCAAACAAGTCATAGATGAGTTAAGGGTTGTTGGAGAAAAAGTGGAAGATGAAGAGCTCATGAGAATTGTTACCACAAAATATAGCAAACCTTGCAGAGGGAAACCCTACAAGAGAAAAAGCTAGACTAAGTGCTAACAATGGGGTAATGGCCCAATGTCACCACAGCCAAGACCCCCTACATTTTACGAATTTTCACCGATGAGAGGAGTCTCGGTAGGACAGGATCACCTATGAAAGGTATTCTAAGGTTAAGGTATAAGGTGATAGGCTAGAATCTCTCAATAAAGACTCATTCCAGGGATAAGGCTTCACTAAGAAGCAATATGCTTTCTGTAAGAGACCTAGGAAGAAAACGCACAAAACCTACGGTTTGTTGATTTTGCTTGAGTGTTGGAGTTCTCAAGGTGAAGGAAATGGAGATAAAATGCTTCTTAAGATATACTTCAACAAATACGAAGTTCATACAACCTTCAAGGAAGCCCTCAAGTTGAGGAAGGTAAACTTGGGTTTCCTCTTAGGGCAACACCTAGGGCAAGAGATTTTATGGAGGAAACTTAAGTGGATGCCCACCAAATTTATAGGTCAAGTAGCCAAGAGCCTCCACTTGATGTTTAGGCTCTCAAACCTTCACAAAACCTCTACCCTAAAATTTTGCTCTAAGCCCTAGTTTATTATCCTAGCCTTAAAAGGGCCAAAACTTTAAGAGAAGAATTATCAATGAGATGTGAGAATGATCACCAAGGACTTGGACAAGTGCCTTGTCCTTTGGGCATATGGAGTCAAGGATGCTCAAGATAAGCTAAATTTGCTTCTGAGGAGGGCCCAAAATTGATGCCCTAGGTAGCAATTTTAAGCAATTGCCCATTTCTAAGGAAAATGGAGTTTGATGGAGAGTTATAAGGATTCCTCCACTAAGAACATCCATTACATATTATAAAATGAGTAACAAATGCAATTCTCAACTAGATAGCCTTTACAATTTATCTTCAACAAATTAGGGCATAATCAAGCACAACCTAGAAGTAGCAATTCCATACATTAGACAATTCAAAATAAATATCGCCAACCATAGGCACTTACAAGATAACATGTAGTATATCAATACATTCACCAAAGGAATAGCTCCAAAGACAAACCAAAATAGCTTCCAAACATCAAAATGCATCCAAGATAATCCAATAGCCAAAGAAGCAGCAAATGCGAATTCTTTTAAGAGGTCTGAATTATCCAAGTGTGATGATGATTGATAACAATGAAGTGATCTCAAATATATGTGAGTCCTACTAAACTCCTAAGTCATAAAGTAATGTGAAAAATCACTCTAGGTCACATGTCGACCTAGTAGCCAATGTAAAAGGGTCAAAATGTCGACATCGTGCAAGTCTAGGCCTCTTGAGGACATGTGTTGGGCCCCTCTACAGCCAAACTGAGTGTAGGGGGCTCCAAAAATCATGTTCTAGGGGTTGGCCCCTAAATCTCCATGCAAATCATCGTGTGGACTCCAATTTTGTGTTTGGGTCACAATATAGGTCTCATGGGTCTCATGGTGATAGAATAGTTTGATTCTTCTTCAACGTTGAGGGCTTTGAGGATGGTGTTAGCCCTCCCATGTCTCAAGGGGCGAGACAAGCCTCATCTAGGCCTCCAATCAGCTACCAAATCATGTGTACAATGAATGCTACGTCGAATGGGGCATGTTGGTCCAAGTACATCATCTCATGAATAATGTGGGGCAAAGTGCAAACTGTTGGGGGTGCTCAAGGTGCCCATTGAATGGAATGATGCTCTAGAAGTGGTAGGAGTCCCATGGCTCTCAACGCTTCACCTGTGGGGTGTCATAATGCTCCTCTAATGGACTTGGGCCCCAGTTAAGTTGCCTAGCCCATGATGAAAACCACCTGCCAATCACACACAATGTTCAGTGTTGCATCTTCACCATTAGGTATTGTTGTCGCACAGAATGTCTAGGCATCACGACAACGGCTCAGATCGGGGGTTTTCACTCTGATCCCCAATCTCTCTGTTTGAGTTGTCTCCCAATAGCAGACTAAGGGGGGTAGACCATATGGAAATGGAATGAGAGAAGATTAGTTGGGAACCAACCAATCTGAAAGACAGTTAAGCAACCAATACTTGTTTAGATTGTGCAAGATTTTGAAGGATTCAATTTGATTTGAAGAAGATGATACCAGTGCCTTGTGGAGTCAACTATCTTGCGAAGGAAATAAAGTCCAAGTAATGGATGGGAAACTGCTGCGAAATTATTTGACTATCTTATATGCAAATGCAAAACTTAAAACTATGTGAAATGCAGGGACTTGGTTAATTTTAGTTAAATGTTTATTCTAAGTTTGATCTCTTAATGTTTCTATCGACCAAGGTTATGCTTGGAAGTAAAATGTTAATGTGCAAAAACTAGCTTAGTATGCAAATGCAAAGTGAAATGATGTGATGGCGAAAGGGCCTAAAATATTATTTATTTTGAGATATGCCATGAGTGTTTTTTAACTTAAGGCTCGGAAAAATGATCTTCGTGTGAAAACAAATACTTATACCAACAATGTAAAATATGAACTCTACACAAGTAATTACTGAAAACACAATAGGAAACCAATGTAAAAAGTTGAACATAAAACACTTTATATTCAGAAATCCATTTGTATAAAGTACTCAATCAAAGATCATTAGATGCATAAGTAAAACTAGATCAATCCATCCTGAATGAGCATGTAAAAACAAATGTACTTCAGAAATTAAATTAAGTGTTTAAACTCAGCTCACAACAATGCATAGTCTGAAATAACAGTTATAGTAATCTTCTCTTAAAACAAATGACAATGATAGCAATTTATTTTAAACCAGGGATTCTATTACCATGCAAGATTCAGATTTTTTCTATGTGTAACAGCAGAAACTTCAAATAACAAACTGATAACTAAAAATTCAGAAGAAAACAAAAAATGAATTTTAACTATTTCCAACCTAGTGATGCATTTGATCTTAAAACTCAGAAGTAAATTATTGAAAAGCAGATAAATAACATTCAGAAATTTGTCAATTAGCATGCAAAAGCTTACTGAATATAACTTCTATTTCTGAAATGCACTGCGGTAAAAGATTGCAAACTAAACTTGCTACTAAACTTCAGCTAATTGAAACTCAATGCCAGTATTAGTCTTGATTTCAATCAGATAAATGAAATGGAGTAAGGGTTTGGAGGATGTGCACCAATCAACACTTAGGGGCTTGAAGATACTTGGAGATAAGCTGCCCAAGTCACTAAAAAATCTTCAAATCCAAATGCCAAACTCAAAAAAAAAGAATTGAGAAAAAATTTGTTAGAAATTTGTTAAATTTTTTTGGGAATTTTATGGGAAAAATTAGTGAAAAATTTGGCGAAAGAGTCTGCAAGGATGAGAGGCTTGAGGGTGAGAGATGAGAGCAGGAATGGACAGTGAAAAGGAGAAGGCTGAGAGGGAGAAAAGGAAGGTCGAGAGGGGAGGCCAAGAAGAAGAAAGAGGGGAGGTCGTAAGGCTGGAGGTGAGGATGTTGCGAGGGAGAGGAGGAGCGCGTAAGGCTAAGGAGAAGGGGAGGTTGAGAAAGAAGGGGGCTGGAGATGGCCAACGCAAGGCATCAAGGCCCTAAAAAATTTGCCCATGATCATTCTGAGAATTTTCTTCAACCTACAAATAAACTGGAGATCAAATCTTGTCTTCAAAATCCACAAAAATCAACTGCAATCTTCAGATCTGTTCCTGCACAAACAAAAGCTAGAAAACCCCAAAACATGTATATACAAAACTATGAAATACCCAAAATCCCAATGAATTAAAAAAATTGGAATTTACAAATCTATAGTAATATTTTACAAATCTAGCAAATTTGCAAATCAAAGCCCTCTATTAGCTAGATTTAAACGATTTTGCACAAATTTATAAATAAACTATAAATTTTAAAGAGGCACAAGCCCAAGAAAAACTGTGCAAATAAAATATTTTGTAAGATGACTTCAGAAATTAAAAAACAGTAGGCTCTTTAGATTTTGTAATCTAAGAGTCAGTTGATCCAGCCAAGGACTTCCCCAAACGCCCAAATCCTAAATAATAACTTTTGTAAACTTAAATCTGATTGTTAGAATAATGGAGATTCTAAATAATCATAAAATCATCAAGAAATAGAGATACTTGCTAGTTCTATCAAATCAAAATGATATTTTTAAAACCCAAAAATCTGTGCAAGATACATGTGCACAGATCAATCCTCAAAGGCTATTATCTAGCAAATACAAATAAAGCAACAGAGTATTAAAAGCAATATTACCACATAAATTTGAAAGAGGAACACCACGGTCTGAAACCCCAAAGTCTTTGTGTTTTATTAACCGGAAAAAGTTACAAGAACTTTCTCAAAGAAAGTACACGATTCAATGATCGGATCCAAATAATGGAGAGAGACCTCCAATTTATAGATAAATTCTCCAACAGCTAGATGATTTGATCCCCTTCAAAGTAATCTCAACCATTGATGATCTTTTAATCATCACCGTTGAAATTAAGTTACTTTTTGAGCAAATTCGAATTTCACTTTTAATTTACTTTTAATTAACTCAAAAATGATTATTTTGAGTTAATTGCCTCAAAAAATTGACTTTGACTTAACTACTCAGGCCCAATGGTCCAAAATATCTTGAAATTTTCAATATTCCCTTGGGCAAGGACCTCCAAAAATTAAAAACTTTAAAAACCCACGAATTTTAAATGTTGGAGGATTTAATATTTCCTAGGACCTAAATTAATTAAATTTCTAACCTTATCATTTTAATTTATTTTAACCAGAAAATTTAATTAATTGACTCATGAGAGGATTATTAATTTTTCCAACCCTCTAAGACTTTAGCATTATAGCTAAAACACTATTTACATGAAATATTAAATTTCTAACCCATGAAGGGGGAACACCCATTCGTTATAAACCCTCTATAAGTTACCCATTTTTGCGACTCAAACTATCATCTAGTAGACTAAGCGACTTGTAATAAAATAATCTAACCAAATAGTTAGAATTATTCCCAAATCACTTTTACAGAGACTCTATAAATAACACTATGACTCATTTAAAATCCTGACGACAAAATCCACCCTAGCTTTGGGGTGACGCTAGAGGGAAAAACTTTGTCGATCATCCGTGTGTAGAAACACACGTGAATCGGTGAGACAAAAAACCTCCTAGGACGGAAATCATCGTTAGAAAAATAAATTTACCTAGGTTGTTACATACATTTGTCTTACTAGGATCATTTACATTACAAAATGCAGAATGGGTTTACAAAACTCCAATGCACATATAGCTAATAATGATGAATCTGTGGATCATCTTAGCACTTGACGTGATGGAAATCCATGCGTAAAAAAATGTACATCTATGGGGTAGTTGACGTGGAGTGGTCAATAGGTACAATAATCATTAATGCATCTAAGTGGATCAAGCTTGCTAATCAAGGGCAAATTGACACTTCATACGGGACTTCCCTTCCAAATTTGGGGCTTTGATCATGTAATAGTGTTACTTCCCTAGGTAGGAGTGGCTAAATTGATAACAAACGATCCTATTAGGTGTTCCCAACCCTTAAGGGGAAAGACAGGTCCCTAGTACATCCCTCAATCAATAGGTGTCATGTGAATAATGATGGAACAGAGGGGGAAAAGGGTTCTATGAGCCAAATGCCATGGTCAAAGGGGTAGCAATAATGGGGAGATCTTCTAGGCATACAAATGTGAGGAGGAAGCAATCGTGGATCCATGAGTTAACCCAGCCTTCGTTTTTCCACCCCACTCATTGTCTTTTTCCTTTTCTTGATTTTTCTGTGTATTACTGCTCGAAGCTCTAGGAAATAAGAGCATGTTGTGAATGACGTGTAGTAGTGATTAACCCCTTAGTGGTGGGGCGATTCATCATCCACCAGAGGTTGGGACATGAGAGGGTTCATTTTATGATGTGATGGGGCAACATTGGCCCTAGGAATCGAGTGATGGCCATAATGATAAGGAGTAGAGCTCATGCTTGGCTTTTGCCCATGTGTTAATTTTAATGTCACAACCTTCTTTTGCATTTTAAAATTTTATTTCTTTTGTTTCTTGCTTGTGGCCATGATATGTTTTTTACTTTTCTTTTAGCTCCATCAACCTCCGAGGGCAAAGTTTTCAAGCTCGACCCAAATATGTGGAGAAGGGGAGGGGGTGTGCTAGAACCTAGTGGACCTATGGTCATGCGGACCCAGAGAAGGGAGGTGAAGTATAGGGCTCGTAATGTACAAAGGGAAGCGATAAGCGTGGAATGGGAACAGAACCACGCTATCTTAATCGAGGTTTCCCAAGTAGTGTGCTTCCTAAATCCATGGGCCATTAAGGGAGGTCCCACTGGACTAGGATTGAAGATTAACCCCCCATTTAAGGTGGGGGAACAAAACCAAGGTCAATGCTCATCCTTTTTCCAAGTCACTCAATAATCAATGCCAAACGCCCAAATGAAAAACAAGCATAAGCACCTAATTGAATAATGAATAACATACATTTTGGATCTGATTTCCCACTTTCTAACATGTGCTCTAAATAAATGGGTGAGGAAACATATTGTTAATGCAGGTGGCGGAGATAAAGTGGCACATCACATCAGCAACAAAGTGGAAATCGGGGGCTATTAGCTATCTGTTGGAAGAAGATTAATAGGAGAAAAGGTATCCTAGGGGTACCCACTTTTGGTGGGTTACATCTAGCTCCTACTAGGACATGAGATCGTCGTAGAGCACATGATCCATGTACTCGAACGAGGGAGTTCATGAGAACTCCAGCAATCTCCTAGGACGTAGACCTGTATCCTGCACATCACGATACAACTATTGGGTGTTGAATTTGTAACTATGGTCGGTCTTCATAACGTATATTTGGCCACTTGATGTACATGCATTGATTATTGTAAAGAATATATTTAAATGCTAGAGTCAAAACAAAAATATTTTGGAGTCAAAGTCCCTTTGCGACTTTTAAAAGGTGAAAAATTGAATTTTTTAATTTAAAATATTTGGCTCCAAAGTTATCAAGTTGGTCTCCCTCCAAGTCAAGTCAGCCCAGGTAGAGTCGCATCCATTTGACCTAGGCAGAACACTATATATTGGCAGCTCGACCTCCTCCTCCTCAAGACACCAATTCGCACTCTCTCGTGAAGAACAATTTTTGGGCATCCTAGGGAAGATCAAGAATGATAAGGAGGACAAAGAAGAAGAAGAATTGCATCTCTTTATCTCTCTCTCAAGCTCGCACGTGTGGATACTCTCTCTTTCTTACTCTGTCTTTCTTTTGGCTCGTAGTTTTTCTGGGCAGTTCTATTGCAGGGGACCAAAATTCTGGAGAGTTGCAACGGCCAAAATTCTAGGGTAACTGGCAGCTGCAGGAGGGCCGAAATTTCTGGGTTAGATCAAGCAAAGCAAATTTCTGGATCAAATTGTTGAAGTTTCTAAGTCTACCAATTAGAAACCCTCCATGCACTTTTACTGATTTATTCCTACCTACTTGTTCCGTTACTTAACAAGTTATCTACAATGTAAATATTGAAAATAAACACTAGTGCATGCTCAACATATTACAGATCATCAACTGAAGGAAACAGAAACAAGCACACAAAATGACACTATTATTTTTGGACCAATGTCCCCGGAAAAACCCAATGCGGAAAAACCGGTGCAGCTATCTGAGGGTTTTCTTATTAAGCAATTTCAGAGTACAATCTGGGTGCCAACTCCGGCCTACCCAACAGAGAATGCCCTTGCCAATAGTAGCTCTCAGTCTGAGACAAATGTCCCCGCTTAAACCCCGGATAAACCCTCCGGCAGCTCCTCAGCTCCAATCTGCCCCAGAAACCCCAGCGTTTGCCTTTCTGGACTGCATCAGCCTCTCTCTGCCTAGCGTTGGCCCTGCGTGAGTCTCAGGAGGCCCTGCATTAGCCTTCTGGCCCTCTGCGCTAGCAACGCTCGCCTCTCTGAAGCATTGAGCAACCCCTGGCTGCCTCTGCGTGGCCCTGCATGAGCCTTGACTGGTTCTACGTCACTCTCTCTGGCTCATGCGCTGATCTCCAGGCACTATCTCTACCTCTTTGTCTCTCTGTACTCACTTCCCCTCAGCTGCAACTTCGATCACTGATTCTATCTATCTTAGCAAACCCCGCTCTAGAGAATAAAATGATTCATCATCTGGTGTGCTCTCCAAGTGACCCTCAAGCCTCCTCTTATACTTTTCTTGTTAACATATCAACAACCGAGATTAAGTCCCTAATCAACGGCTAAGATTAGATCTGGCTTGATCCATGTCTTTTGGTCCATTCTAACACAGTTTTATATTAATCCACATTAATATTTTAATTTCCCTAAGTTTAGACTTAGGGACTCCATTAAAAATATTAATTATTTTAATATTTCTCAAACTATTTAGAATCTGCCCAAACCATTTCTGGGTATTGGGGATCTCATGTGCCCCAACCTCTCCACCAAATTTCGTGGCTAGAGCACATCTGATGCTACCCCAAATCAACACTCCCTCTTAGCGAGACTGTGCTCTAGCAATACTCCTCACTGAGTATCACCCTGATCATCCGGCATTGGTCCCTATGCCGATGCTACACCTGCTGCCCAACATCCTCTGCACTGTTGCATCCTGTACTGCTACCCATGGCCCTGCCACTGCCACTGCTGCATCCGTACTGCAACTCCCTCTGCATCCATGTTGTTGCTGGTCCTTTCTCCCAACACTACATCCGCACTGCAACTCCTCTCATCATGTTGCATCGTGTTGCCCACTGTTGCACTGCAGCTCAGAAGTAAGTAACTGATCTCCCAACTCTGACCTCTCTGTTGGGCTAGAGACACCTACTGATGTTGAAGCTCCCTCTGCCACTGACAAGTGCTCCCTCTCTGACCTCTGCGCTACTGCAACAACTCCCTGCATCTCACATCGTTGCACACCTCTCTGTGCCATCCTACACTGGTGCAACACTCCCGTGCCTCTCGCACTGCTACAACTTGCTAGACTCACGTTGTCTTGGTAATCCTGCACTGTAGCTCTCTCTGCTGCTCCATCTGCATCCGTCTTTACCCACATCCGCCAATCCTGTTACTCCTCATGAGGGCTCCCGTAGCAAGGTCTAATCCAAGAGGCTGGGTACCTCGAGGATCCTGCCCCTCATCGCCTGTAATCCATCTGACTACAACTCGATGTCTCCCCACTTCCGCTCAAGTGGTGCATGTGCACTCATGGCACATTCATCATCTGTCTCCACTTCCTTCTCTGCCCTTGCTGGCATTGCCTTAGTCTCTGAAGACTCTCCCTTACTCTTCTTCCTTGGACACTGGGTCGCATAATGAACCGGAGAGATCCTTCTTCTTCTGTTTTTCTTGCTTTCCCTCAGATGTTAGGGCAACATCTTCCTGCTCCTCCTTTTGACTCTAATCCCCTTACTGCTGCTTCCTGCCTTGGTATGCCGTCTGATCTCTTCTTGGCGAAGAGCCGCCCACATCTCCTCCCAAGGTGGAAGGGTCCCTCTGCCCAGCCTGCTCTGGACAAATACCTCCCAGTCTTCTAAGACTGCATTCAAGGTTGTCCTCACCATCAATTCCTGATCCAGCGTGGCTCCTATGGAAGTCAACTGATCTCGGATCTCATTCAGTCCTCCGAGAGAGGTGTCAATCGATTCTCCCTTCTTCATCTGATATGACCTCATCTGATTTTCTAGTAACATCCTTCTCTGCACAAAAGTATGCTGGTACAATTTCTTTAGGACCTCCCACATCTCATTTGTCATTTCCTTTTCGGCAATGTGTGGTACTACATGGTCCTTGACTCCGTCAAGGATGATGCTCTTGGCCCTCGCCATTGCCTCCTTATACTTGTCGTTATCAGTTGAGTCAACTGGGATCACTATCGTCCTCAAAGCGAAGTGCTTGACACGATTTCTGTCAAGTACGGATAAGATTTTGGCCTTCCAGATTGCGAAGTTTGAGGCTTCGTCCAGTCTGTCCTAATCTCTTACTCCGTGTAGTGCCATGCTGCTCTTCTACTTCCCTCCTAGAAGTTCTCGATGTGACTCCCTCTGAGTCTCGATTTCCCTCTTGGAAATCCTTCTGCCAATGTCGAGATGCCTCATACTTTGATCGTCTATGCAACTGCACCATTGATCGGGATTTCTCGGCTAGAAACCCTCGGTAACAACTCCCTCCTCCTTGGCGTTGCCCTGTTAGGTATTATTCTGACTATAGTACCCCACCAGCTCCACTCTGCAACTTTCCCACAGCCTCCTAAACCCTAGCAACCTGAAGGAGAGAGCTCCTAGGCTCTACGCAATCCCGGCACCAGCAACTCGGCCTCCTCAGCCAACTACGTCAGCCCTCCTAGCTTTTGCATGGCTCTACGTGAGCCTCCCTTTGCCTCCCTTAGCCTTTGCATTGCTTCTTCGTGGCTCACCCTTTGATGACGCAAGCACTGCGTCACCCTTCCCTTGTTGCTGCTCTGCTAGGAACAGCTTTTGTCACTCGAGATAGTTGTTTTCATTTGTTATTGCTCCGCTCGGCTAATGTCCTCAGTTCTCCTGTGATTTGCAACCACGCTCTGATACCATGTTGAAGTTTCTAAGTCTACCAGTTAGAAACCCTCCATGCACTTTTACTGATTTATTCCTACCTACTTGTTCTGTTACTTAACAAGGTATTTACAATATAAATATTGAAAATAAACACCAATGCATGTTCAACATATTACAGATCATCAACTGAAGGAAACAAAAACAAGCACACAAAATGACTTGACTAAAGGAAACAGAAACAAGCACACAAAATGACACCGTTATTTTTGGACCAATATCCCCAGAAAAACCCAATGCGGGAAAACCGATGTAGGTGCCAAATCCGGCTTACCCAACAGAGAATGCCCTCGGCAGTAGTACCTCTCAGTCTGAGACAAATGTCCCAGCTGAAACACTGGATAAACCCTCCGGCAGCTCCTCAGCTCCAATCTGCCCCAGAAACCCCAACTTCTACCTTTCTGGACTACGTCAGCCTCTCTCTGCCCAACGCGAGCCCTACGTCAACCTCAGGAGGCCCTGCGTCAGCATTCTGGCCCTCTGCGCCAGCAACAGTGACCTCTCTCGAGCACTACGCAACTCCTGGCTGCCTCTACGTGGCCCTACATGAGCCCTGGTTGGTTCTACGTCACTCTCTCTAGCTCCTGTGCTAATCTCCCGGCACTATCTCTGCCTCTTTGTCTCTCTGTACTCACTTCCCCTCAGCTGCAACTTCGATCACTGATTCTCTCTCTCTTAGCAAACCCCACTCTAGAGAATAGAATGATTGATCATCTGGTGTGCTCTCCAAGTGACCCTCAAGCCTCCTCTTATAGTCGTTGACATATCAACGGTCGAGATTAAATCCCTAATCAACAGCAAGATTAGATCTAGCTTGATCCATGTTTTTTGGACCATTCTAACACAGTTTTATATTAATCCACATTAATATTTTAATTTCCCTAAGTTTAGACTTAGGGACTCCATTAAAAATATTAATTATTTTAATATTTCTCAAACTGTTTAGAATCTGCCCAAACCCTTTCTGGATATTGGAGATCTCATGTGCCCCAACCTCTCCACCAAATTTCGTGGCTAGAGCACATCCGATGCTACCCCAAATCAACACAAATTGGGAGGCTTGACTTGGAGGGGTTAACCATGTTTGACCATAGGTCTAGGTGTGTGTCTTGTTGAAGAGAAAAAAATTCTCTATTGAAAAGGTCGTTGGGTATTTCCCTTTGGTGGGTTTTCATAAGGTAAATCTTGTCTTCTTTTTGTGCAGTGTGATCTCTACTATTCTATTGTTCTTGTATGGTTGAATTTCCAAGGTATAATTGTTGAATGATATATTGGAATAATTTAAATGAAGATCTACATCAAAAGTAATTATCAATATTTCAAAAATATTGTGCTAGTCTATAATGCACTTAAAAAATAAACATTGGGAGCATTTGTATTGGACATTCCTTTATCACCCATGTTTTTCATCAAATAATAAATCCATACAGAAAAATAAATATATTCTAAGTACAATGCTAATATACATGCAATGCGAAAATTTCTAACACGAAATTCTACTGCAGTAATTGATTTATTTCTCCTACTTATTTTCCACAATAATTTATTTACAAAACCCTTCTGTAAACATTAAAATAAATTCTATTGCAGTTATCACATAATAGCATAGATAAGATAAGATAAGATAATTTTATTAATGTCCAACAAATGACCATAATAGATCAACGGGACTATCGGTTACAATGATTACATCATGCCAAGCCGGTGGACCAAATGGTCCCCTTTAACATTTCTTTTAAAAAGCAGAAAATACATCTATAATCTAAGTAAATGTAAATGTAGAAGCTAGAAGCTCTCGGCTTCGAAACAAAGCACTGCAATGAAGCAGAGAAGGAGAAGAAGAAGAAAAAGAGGGGAAAGGAGTCTCCTGCCCAATTCCTACTCCTAACATCCGAGGTCGAGAGAAGAAAACTGAGAGAAGCTTGTCAAAGTCTGTTGTCCTGTGGGCATACTGGGTTGTCGCTGTTGTCGCCTAGAGGTTCTAGGGCGCCTCCCAGGGGTGGAATCAATCCTGGAGCACTGGTGCAGTCTGGTGGGTCGGCCTCCCCGGGACCGCACTGATCTGGTCTCAGTGTCTGTGGGTCGGTCAATGGTTCTCTTGGTGCCACGCGCTGATGGTAGCGCCCTAAAGAAGTCCATGATCTTCTGCGTGGTGTCCGATCTGGTGGGGGCTAAAGAAAACGAGCCCGAAATCTGAAGGCCTCCTGGAGATAAAGTGCAAGGCATCTCTAATCAACGTATCTGAGGAAGCTGGTTAAAGTCTGAGAAGACCTGAAGAGACAATGGAAACGACCTCGAATCTCGTAGTAAACAGGGCATCCGAAGATGAAGTGTGTCTCTGTCTCTATCTCCTGTAAGTGACAGAGTTGGCAAATCCTATCTGCCTATAGATGTGGTGATCTATCTCCACCCGGAGTCTGTGAGAACCAACTCTGAGCTGCCCGAGGGGGATTCTAAGGGCATGCATCCAATGCTGGAACGTGTACTGGGGTCTGATGATGAGCCCATCCCTGATCTCCAAGCAATGCTCCGCGTAGAAGGCCATTTTTGGACACAACCCATTGGGAGGATTGGTCCATGTAGTCTGAATGTAACATCTGTAAATATCCTCCTTAATGATTTTGTTCAGCTCTTGCTGATTGGGAAGGAGGTGGCCTGGAGGATTCAGAGAGTACTGAAAAGGAGGGAGATGGTCAATCTGGATTCTTGAAGCCTCCAAAAGCTCTGTCACACCGGTGTACCAACATTTGGATCGGCCTGTTTGCATACGGGCAATGTTCTCCGAGGAGCAATATGCTAAATATGGGTATCTGTCACGACCCTTCCTCATGTCTGCCAGGCCTCGGAGCCTGTGCAGGAGCGACACTACCCTGAATATCACCTCTAGGCGGAAAGGCTGAGCCCCGAACTCTGCTAGAATGATGTGTTGAGGAACTGTCTGATTGCACCTAATGAAACGGCTCAAAAGGAGGGTCTGGACTGCTCTGCTGAAGCCCAATCTGACTCTAGGAGAGAGGGACCCAAAATCTCTTAGCCGTAAAGCACTGTGGGGTGAATCAAAGTGTCCATGATGCTCATTTTGGACGAGATGTCCTGGAAATGGTGCCGGAAACACTGCCTCTCCAGCAGGGCTAGGGAGCCATACCCTTTGTTGATTCGAGGCTGAAGGGCTAGCCGCAGGCTGAAGCGAGGCCCTGAAAACTGAACTCCCAAATATGTATAGGTGCTGACAATCTCGATCTTTTCTCCTTTAAATAGGAAGTGGAAGTCCAAGGTTTTCTTGACTCCAATGAAGATAATCACTTTGGTTTTACCCAAGTTCACAGTTAGATGCCTCCGGTCACAAAACGCTGCGAGAGCATCTAGCTATCTCCGAAGGCCTTCTTGGGAGGAGGCAATAAGGGCAATATCGTCTGCAAAGAGGAGGATGGAAATTATGACCTGGTGAAGAAAACACCCATCTGTATCCTGGATATGCTCCCGGAGGAAGGACTCAAGCTCATCGATATAGATCCCGAATAAAGTAGGAGAAAGGGGGCATCCTTGCTTGACTCCAGTGGTGCTTCGGATGAAATCCGACATTCCTCCGACTGTGCAGAGACAGCCAAGGACGGCCTCATAGAGGCGCATGATAGTTGTCAGGAGAGTCGAGGAAGTGCCAATCTCTCTTAGCCTCTCAAAAAGATCTTCCCTCGGGACAGAGTCAAAGGCCTTCCGGAAGTCTACAAAGCAGCAGTACACTTTAGAGGATCGATGCCTAGCCTCCTCGATCACCGCACAAAGAGTAAAGATGTGGTCGATCGTCTGGTGGTCTCGGCGGAATCCTGATTGGCCCGTGGCCCTGAGTTGTCTTTGCTCAAGGAAATGTGAGAGTGTCCTGTGGAGTGTTGTAGCATATAGCTTGGAGAATGTGTGCCCAACCATGATTGTCCTGTAGTTGTTGGGGTCGTAAGTAGGCCCTGACTTATGGATCGGGTAGATAATGTGGTGTGACCAACCATCCGGAAATCCATCCCAAACCCCCTGGTTGAAAAGGTCCACTAGATATCCTACTAGGGGGCGAAGTCCATGCTTGAAGAATTCTGCCTGGAAGCCTTCTTCGTCTGCTGCCCTGCTGCTATTCATTGTCCATATTGCCTCTCTAATATCTTTGTCGGAGAAAAGGTGGCAGGAGGTGGGGGGGAAGTAACCTGAATCAGAGGCTGCCCAGGAATGTCATACAGCTGGGAGGTGTGAGACAACATTGAGGCAAGATCAAGGTTGACTGGGGTAGGTGAGCACCGGGATAGGATGGTCCCCCAGAAATCTTTTCGGGAGCGAAGGAGGAGGGTAGAAAGAACTTGTCTCCTATGGGCAATGACAAGGCGCTTCTTGCGGCGAAGGAGGCGACAGTAGGCTGAACAGAAGTCTGGGTATGTTGGTAAGGAGTTTCGGAATGCGTGTCGGAGGTCTTGATGCATAGACTTGCATTCCTGGTCATACCATTTATTCATAGGGCAATTTCCCGGTTTGCGGGAGGTGGTGGCAGTACGGGTAGAATGGGGGAAGGATTGGAGCGCAGCCTCCCAGATTGCATATGAGAGGCACTGGTATTTGTCCTTGGCGGAGCTGAGAGAGGCGAACTGGGACTCCGATGGGAGTGTCTGTCTAAGGATAGAGGACAAGAGATCAGGGTCAACCTCCTCAAATCGGAAGGTGGTCCTAGGAGGGCTGCGGGGAAGAGTAGGAGATGGATTTGGGAGGTCAAACTGCAAACATAGTGAGAGAAGTGCATGATCTGCGAGAGGGATGGGGGTGATCGAGAATTTTTTGATGTAAGGGAGGAGATCTAGGTTTGCAATAGCGTAGTCAACCACACTTGCCCCGCCTCCAAATGGTCTGCAGGTAAAGAAGTGAGAGGATGGGAAACATGGTAGGCCATTCAAAATTACTAGCTCATGAGATTCTCCCAACTGTAGCAGATATCTCCCATAGGCTCTGGTGGGTCCCAAGTGGTCCTCGGAGGTCCGGTGCATGCCGATCATGGTCAGGTCAATCCCTCGAGTGCAAAATATATCCTCTGTCCGGTCGTGCATAGGAGTCTGGAGGTCTTTGGTTCGGGCATTGAAGTCCCCCATGAGAATGACGTCTGTTGTCGCGCAGATTGACACGACAACGCTCAGACCGGGGGCTGTCACTTTGATCCCCGATCCCTCCGTTTAAGCCTGTCTCCCGCGGCTAAGGGGGGTA
>APFE030961782.1:29340-41345 GCA_000404065.3 Pinus taeda
ATGTTACATGATCAGGGGTTGCCATTGTTTTTGTGGGCAGAGGCCTGCAACACAGCGGTTTACTTGCAGAACAGGAGTCCGCATCATGCCTTGGGGCACATGACTCCGAAGGAGGCCTTCTCTGGGAAGAAGCCTGATATTGGTCATCTTCATATCTTTGGATGCATTACATACTCCTATATACCCAAGGAGAAGAGGACCAAACTAGAGCCCACCGTAGAGAAGGGTATTTTTGTGGGCTACAGTGAGACCTCAAAGGCCTTTCGGATTTACATTCCTGCACAGAGGAGAGTTGTTGTCAGACGGGATGTGAAGTTCGAGGAGGACAGGGCCTTTAAGAGATCACGGGAGTTGGAATATCTGGATCAGCCATGTTGTCGCGCAGATTGACACGACAACGCTAAGACCGGGGGCTATCACTTTGATCCCCGATCCCTCCGTTTAAGCCTGTCTCCCGCGGCTAAGGGGGGTAGACCCTGCGAGATGATGAAGACCAACTGTCGACCAGTTGGTTGGGAGACATGAGACACGATTTAATATAAGCACTAAAAAATGATTTGATTAGCAGACCAGTGCCTTAAGAGACTGTCATTGAATCGATTACTTGTTAAGTGAATCGATTACATGAAACGTGAACAGTGCTCTTAGAATGACCAAAATGATATCCAGCAACTGAAGATTTAAAGAATGAATACTTCGAAGCACCACGAGTCATAAACCATTAACTAGATATTGATTTCGTATCTCGGCTTGGAAATCCAGCGTGAAAGGTACAGCATGAAAACCACTGAATCTGGCAAAAATTATTTTCCACGAAATTTTTTTATATCTTCTAACAAAATTAAAACAAAAATTAAAAAAATTAATCCTAAACCCTAAAGGAAAATTTTTATTTGATTTTTCATTTTATACTTTTTAAGATTTTTTTAGTTTCTTAATTCATTTTAAAATGGATCATCGAACTAAGACCTTGGAAACATCACCTAGGACCTAGGACTTAGGACTCATGAGGGGATTTAAAACATTTTTCGACCCTCAGGACACATTACATCATGACTTTAACAGTTTACATCATAAGGGAGAAAAACCCCTTTAACATAGACCCTCACAAATCACCCAGTTCTGCGACACAACTATAATCTAGCAGGCTAACACACTAGGATTTTCTAAGATTCCAATGACAAAATGTATCCCGGCTTTGGGGTCAGGTTTGAAGGAAAACTCTACCGATCCGTGGATCGGTGAGACGAAAAACCTTCCGGGACATAGATTATCATAGGAAAGTTAGATCCACCTAGGCAATTTACAACACGACTCACATCTGCTAGGATTATTTACAATTAATACATGCAGACTGGGTTTACAATTAGATCGATCAAGCTGCTGATGACTGCAGGATGGCATGGACACGCTGATCAGGTGCTGCCCCTTTTTTGCAAAAAAATAGGGGGGTGTACTGCATGGGTAGTTGACCGGTAGAGGTCAACAACGTCCCCTGCTGCCGAAAACCTGGTGATGTCAGAGTACAGGTTTGTAAAAGGGTCTTCGTCTGAGCTATTGTGAATAGCATAGGAAGACGAGATAGGTGGGAAGTAACAGACTACAACATAAATGTCTCTCGAAGGTGATGTTCTGGCTCTAATCTGAATCCACATGAATCTGGCATACTCATCGGTCGCAACCACTGATATTCTACTCCTGAGGCTATCACGGACGAGGCAAGCAACACCCCCTGATCCCTTGACACCTCTTGAACTCCGTGTCTCCTGTCTGCAAACTGTGGTCCACTGGTATCCTGTAATGTCGAGGAGAGGTCGGACTGGGCTCGCATGAGTCTCGGTAACCAGGAGGATGTTTGCTGAGCTAAGGGCTTCAAAAAGTAGGCCTGGTGAAGACCAGAAGGAGCCATTGCCATTCCAGCAGTGAACCGAGAGATCTGCGCCCCGCCTCCTCTCCACTCAAGCCCGTCATTTGGAGCTACCTGAACGGGATGCCCATCTTGGGAGGGAGGTGTCCCGAATAACTGCCCGAAGGTTTCTGATCACTGCCCATTTCCCTACCTGTCTTGCTGCTGCAACTTGTTCCCTGGCTTGTTTTAATTCAGCTACTTGGGCTCTTGTGAGGTCTTCATCCAAAATCACTTTATTCGGAAGAGAGAATAGCTTCCGCTTGGCTTGGAGTACCCGAAGTCTATACGAGGAGTCACGGAACCTGAGGAAGAGGGTAGAGTCCTGCCCCATCCAGGCTTTGTCCAAGGTTATGTCTAGTATGTCGAGAGTGTCGCATAGAAACCTGTTCCCCAGTTCCATTGAGTCCGCTGAGGGGGGAGGTGTAGGGAGTCCTCTTACCTTAAGATTTAGTTCTCTTGCTCGTTGGGTTCTTTCCTCCACAAGCTTTCCCTGCACTACTTCTTCCACCGCTATGAGCGGAGGGGCCTTGTCCTTTCCTTTGACCACCCATGCCCATGTGCTGATATGCGACTCTGTTTCCTGTTTAAAGGACATTTGTTGGGATCTAATTTCCTCCTGTTCGCTTTTAAGATCTCTGATCTCCGCCTGTAAAATCTCGTCGGAATTCTACCCCGCACTTTGTTCTCAGTATTCCTGCAGTGTTTTTCTGATAGATGCGTTGTCTCCCTCTACCGATAGAACTCTATTTCACAAAGTGCCGATGTCGGCTTGCAGCCTACGATTTTTCGCCTCTAGGTGTTCCATTTTCCTCATAATTTGTCTAATTTGGGATGTCCAGAAAGCAAAATCTGTTTCTAATGCAATATCAGTGGGGTTGTAAACATTATCGCCTATATTGTGGCACTGTTGTAGGTACTTCAGCGGACCTCTATTGTTGAAATCTTTGGACAGTGGCGTTTCGGCTTCCCCGAGGTCCTTGTTGTGTTGCTGCTCTGCTATTGCGGACTGGTTTTGCAGCGTATTTTCATGATCGGACTCACTACCGATGCCTGAATCCACTTCCATGGGTGCGAAACTCGGTCTCAGTATAGGCAGAGAAATGTGGGAGAAATTTGATGGCGGAAGCAAGGTGAAGATGTTGGAAAGGAAGAGATGAACGCAGGAGGGAAGACACAGGTAAATGGGGATGACAGCGTTTGACAAGTGGATTAGGAAATATGTCACCAGTTAGAGGTGCGGAAGGGTTTGCGTGAGATAGCGTGTGGGCAGCGTGGAGCTGGAATGGAGTCGTAGTATGTTATGGCAGCCGCGGTGGGATGGCAGCTGCGTGGATGAGGAAAGGAGGCAGCAGATTATGGCAGCCGCAGTGGGATGGCAGCTGCGTGGATGAGGAAAGGAGGCAGCAGGTTATGGCAGTCGCGGATGGGGGCCACGGATGACTGCGGATGGCTGTGGGGGGCCTCAGATGGCTGCGGGTGGCTGCGGGATGGCTGTAAGTGGCTGCGGGATGGTTGCAGGATGGCTGCAGGATAGACTGCGGGATGGTTGCGGGGTGGCTACGGGTTGGGGCTACGTGGTGGCTGCGGGATGGCTACGAGCTAGGGCTGCGGGGTGGCTGCAGGATGGCTACTCAAAATAACAGTGATATACAAGCACAAGAATCAATCACATCAACATAGTTATTTTTGGACAATTGTCCTCGGAGAAACCCAATGCAAGAAAACCGATGCCGCAAATGAGGGTTTATTTATTAATCTTCAACAACAATATCTTTACAAAGAAAGATTCTAAAGAACACTGAGACACTTCTGAGAGAAACACCTGAGACAATTTTTCTCCTCCTCGTGGAGAAGTTCTGACACCCTGGAGACCCTCTACCCTCCTCTACGTCACTTTTACCTCAACCTGCGTGAGGATTGCGTCTGCAGCTGCGCTGTCTCTGATCTTCCCTCTGCGATATCTCTCAGATGCTCTGTGTCACCTCTTCTTCAGTCTCTGACTGATGTTGATACCCTCCTCTTCCTTCACCCTGCTACTCTCCCTCTGAAATCGAACTTCTTCTCCTTGAGAATCGATTTCCCTTGGGTTACTGAGTATTTGCTGGGTGTCTCTCCAAATGACTGTCAAGTCTTCTTTTATACTTTTCCAGTTGATGAATCAACAGCCGAGATTAAGGCCCTAGTCAATGGCTAAGATTAAAACAGACTTGATCCTCATCTCTTAGAAGTTTCTCACCCATATCTTTATTAATACCTATTAATATTTTTATTTTCCTAAGTTTAGACTTAGGAACAACATTAAAAATATTAATTATTTTGATAACTCATCATCCGGGTGGAATTTCTCCAAACGATTTCTGGGTCTTGGAGATCTCATGAATTTTAGCCCCTCCACAAAATTTCGGAGCTAGATCACATTCGATGCTACCTAAAATCAACACTCCCTCTTAGCAAGGAATGTGTTCTAGCAATGCCTCCCAATAGAAGTGTTGTCGCACAGATTGTCACGACAACGCTCAGACCGAGGGCTGTCACCCTGATCCCTGATCTCTCCGTTTAAGCCTGTCTCCCCGTTTAAGCCTGTCTCCCGCGGCTAAGGGGGGTAGACCCTATGGGACAATGGATGACCAATTGTGGACCGGTTGGTTTGGGAGACACGAGGAGAAAAAAGCACTTAATTGATTTTATTAAGTTAATAGACCAGTGCCTTATGGAGTTAATGACTGAATGATTATTTATCAAATGTTTGCAGAAATATGAACTCATTAACAATCATTTACCATCAAATAACTCAAACAAAGATTAACTTTTACCAAATGCGAGATAATCAATAAATGTTCAATGGCTTAACAATATTCCAGCAATTAAAATATGAAAGATTAAATGCTTTAAATAACCACGTAATTTTAAATGCTAACCAGTTATCACTTTCATATAGTTAATCTTCAAATGAACAATTAAGCATGTTTAACCACATAAAAAATGATAAATATTAATCCCACATCAAAATTTTAGCCTCAGCGGAAAAGATATATCGCAAACATGACAATCCTTGAGCCAAGACTGAATCTGGCAAAATATTTCCAAAATATTTTTATATTTTCAAATAAAACAAGACTAAGCTAACTAAAGTCTAAATAAATGAAACTTTAAATCTAAATAAAATTCTAAACGATAAATAACAAAATAGAAGGTCTAAAGGTTACTTTTTACGTTTTTTGAGATTTTTATATCTTTTTTATTTTTATTTTTTAAAGTCAAAAAACCAAAAAAAAAAATCTACAATCTAAATCAAACTAAAATCTAATCTAAATTAAAAGAAAAGTTTTTTATGGTTCTATTATTTTATTATTTTTATGATTTTTTGATTTATAAAAAAAAAAAGAACTAAACTAAACTAAACTTTAAATAAAATCTAATCTAAAACAAATGAAAATCGATTTTAATATGTTTTATAAAGATCAAAATTTAAAATAAAACAAAACAAAACTAAGATTAAGAAAAAAAAAAAAAACTACTTAAATTCTAAAATCTGAAATTAAACTAGAGAAATAAACGCATTACCCTAACTTATGCTGAACCATAAATCAAAACGCAAACCTGTTAAAATAGCTGATTATTATTTGCATAATTGTTTGCAGGTACGCTGAAATTTTTCGACGGCAACAAATGAGAATGCAGAAATGGCAGCTCTTGAGGGAAGGCAGTAAGAGAAAAATCACGCGGAGGAGAAAATGGACGCAGCGTGACAAGACAAGGCAGGTCGGATGGGGAGGAACTTCGACAGCAAAAGAGTAGAGATGGTTGCGTGAAGGAAAGGGTTGCGCTTGCGTGAGGAGTGGGGCCGGATAAGGAAATTGCGTGGGAGAGTTCGCAGGCGAGGAAATGGACAAGCAGCAGAACAAAGGAGATTGAGGAAACAGAAGTGACGAAAGCTCGATGAAAAGTCTAAGATGTACAGCAAAAGGAGGATGCAGCAGGTTTGGAGGGCTTTTGTTCGTTGGACGCGTGGAGAAAAGCAGATAACTGGAGAAGGTTACATTCAGGGGTTGCGAAGAGAGAAGAATGCTCATGCAAAATGGATAAGGAGAAAGCTACATGAGGACGGTGCTCGGGCTGCGGAAGTGATTTCTGCGGATAGTGATTTAGGAAGTGAGCAGCAAGGAAAATGCTTGTCTGCGACGGGGACAAGGGCAGCAAAGGAGTTGCGTGAGGGGAGTTGAGGTCTTGGCAAAGGGTGGCAGCGTGAAGGTTTTGAAAAGGAGCAATGACAAAAGGATGCAGCTGCGAGGAGAATGTTGTTCTGGCAACGATGAGAGGATGGAAATGGCAAAGGTATGGCAGCGGCAAAAAACTGTGATCCTTTAAAAAAAAAAATTCAAAATTTTTCTGCAGCAGTAAAACCCCAAGCAGCAGTGAAAAATGAAAACGCAGTGAAAAATCAAAACGCAGTTTGCAAACCCACAGTCCAGAAACCTGATCAAAATTTTAAATCTTTCCTGCTCCATTTTGCCTGATGGAACCCTGAAAATTTCTCAAAGCCTGTACCTGCAATGGCAAAAAAAAAACAAAACACCCAAAAATAATATGTGCAGGAAACAAAAATGAAAACCCTAAATCAGCTAAATAATTACAGTATTTACAGACTGAAAGCTCTAGGTAGCCAGATTTATCGTTATGCCACAGAGATATTTTTAGAATTTAATTGTAATGTGAGATACTTCAAAAAACCCTTCATGCATTCATAAAAAATTTCAAATGATAAGCCCGGGATCAAGAACTGGCTGGGCTCTTTCAGGAAACACAATCCGGGAGTTGGTTAGTTTAGCCGAGAACTTCCCCTAACGCTCGGTAATCTAAAAAAAAGGATTTCCTGCACAGCTTAAAATCAACCATTAACATAGAGGGAGAAAACAATAACGAAATTCAGATCAAATGGAGATACTTGCCATTATATTTCAGAATCTAAACTATCATTCAAACCCCAGAGATCAGACAAGATACCTGTCCCTAGATCAATCTTCATCAAGCTATTATCAATGGCTGAAAATAAAATTATGCAGAAAAATAAAACATCTTACAGCATTTCCAGAAGAGTAACACCAGCAAGATTTTCAACCCCAACGTCTTTCTTTATTGCTCAAAAAATGACTACAAGAGAGCTTTCTTTAGCACCAGACTCTAAGATCCAGTCTGATCTCGAATGACCGCTAGCACCCTATTTAAAGGAAAAATTCCCAACGTAGTTCGAGTGATCCATGCAAACTAATCTCGACCATCAATGAGGATCAAGATTTTTTTTAATCTCATCCGTCGAAGTTTTAAATGCATTTTACTATATTAAAAAATTAAAATTCTGCATTTATTTACTCAAAAATTTGACTTATTATTATTTTTATCTATTCTTTAATTTTTTAATTTTCTTTAATTTTTATTTTTTGGATCCTTGAACTTAGCCTTTGGGAAAAATTACCTAGGACCTAGGACTTAGGACTTATGAAGGGATTAAAACATTTTCTAACCCTCAAGACACTTTACATCATGATTTTTTGCAATCTCAAGGGGGAAAACCCATTTGACATAGACCCTCATGGACCACCCAGTTCTGCGACCAAATATAATCTAGCATATCAACACACTAGGATTCCCCTAAGATTCTAATGACAAAATTCATTCCGGCTTTGAGGTTAGGCTAAAGGAAAACTCTGCCGATCATGGATCGGTGAGACAAAAAACCTTCCGGAACGTAGATTATCACTAGAAAATTAGGTCCACCTAGGCAATTTACATACATGACTCATCTCTGCTAAGATTATTTACAATTCACACATGCAGATTGGGTTTACAACATAACATGATCAGGTCGACGATGACTATCGAACGGCACAGACATGTCGATTAAGCGCTATCCCTTTTGCGAAAAAAGGGGGTGCACTGCTATGGGAAGTTGAGACGTAATGGTCAACATCTGGCTCTACTTGGGGACACGTTGTTGCACTGTAGGAATGTGAGAATCCAGAATCTGCATCCATGCAACACACAACAAAAATAAGTAGTGTCCATTCAAGAATCATCATATAACATTAAGCACATGAAAGATATAAGCTCTTCATTTATTAACTAGTCTAACAACATGAAAAAATAAATCTAATCCTAAAACAGAAATGAAAACGCTGAAAAACAAGGAGTAGGGTTAAAAATACAATACAAAGGATGCCCCATGGCATCAGATGTGTTCAATATAGTGTATACTGAGCATTTGCCTGCTTTCAGGCAAATCTATCGGCTGCTTGTCTGATGTGCCATGTCCAATTCTACATATGGTAGGAGTTTTTCCTATCCGAAAGTCAAGCTGCTCGCGGTCGTCTGATGCATCAAATCTTCTTCTCATTCTCTTTCTCTTGCGCTTTTTCTTCCTGGCAGGCTGTATTACTGATGACGTGGAACTTTCTGCTTCAAAGCTCTCAGATGAAGTATGTAAGATATGCGTGACACGTCTTTCTTCATTTTGCATCTGCCCTACCAAGGATGATGGATCAATCTCACAAGTGCCATGAGTTATAACTTGATCTTCAATGACTGGTGGATTAATCGTGTGAGCATCAATTTGATTATTAATTTCCCTTTTATCTAGGTCACCTTCAATTATCCACTTTTTAGTGGAACAAAGGACCTCATAATATGATGGAGCTTGCTGTAACAGATAAGGAGGCCCCTGATCTATTGACGTTCCCTGGTTTCTTTCATCCTCTGACCATTGTTGAAATTTCTGAACCTGTATTTTAATGGCATCTATTTGACTAGAGTGTTCAACCTTTATAGCACTGATTTCCCTAGCATGGTCTTCTTCCATGGTCAATAACTTATTCTGAAGACATATCTGATTAGCTTCCATATCTTTTATTACTTTATTGTCCTTTTCCTTTATGGTCATCAAGCAATGTTGCATAGAGTTTATCTCTTTCTTATGATTTGCTTGCATGGTCGTCATATTTTCCTCTAAGCCTGATAACTTGCTTTGCATAAAACTAATTTCTATATCATGATTAGTTTTCATGGCCTCAATTTCCTTAGCATGTTGATTTTGCATGTCGGTTATGTAATCAGAGTGTTTAATTTTCATGATCTCCATCTCCTTATTACGTTTTTTCCAGGTGGGTGCATAAAGTTCTCACATCATTGGCGTAATTAGTTTGATTGATCTCCATATTTTTTACCAGCCGCATTAGTTCTTGTATAATTTGCTTCTGATCTTCCTTTTCATTGTCAACACTGTTTTTACAATTTGTCCCTGCATTTCCACTATCATGGATTTGATCTGCAATGGTACAGGTGGATGGCACATTCTGATATGAAGAATTGTCTTGAAATCTTTCATCGATAGCTGGACCTTTTATAAGATTACTTTCATTCCGTTGCACAATTTTAGGGGCATAAGGCGAGCTACCTGGATCACCATATCTATCTTTAAAAGCATCGACAATGTCTTCTAAAGAAGTGAAAGAATCTTAGGGACAATTATTAAACCAGTTCAAAGCATCACCCTTTAAAGAACAGACAAATAGACGCATTTTGACATCTTCATGATTATATTGAGGAAGTCTACAATATATGATCATTACACAAGTAAACCTGTTTAAATACTTTCTAACAGCGACTGAATCACCATCTGAGAACAAAAGTAATTTAGAAATGGCCTCTTCCGGAAAATCATGGAGATCATCAGTAAAATGACATGGTTTAAACGAATAATCCATGATGAATAACGAGGGACCAAATGGATGATAGAACGAGATCTCTGCTCAAGAAAATCAATAGTTGAAAGAAGTGGAGTCGCCACTTGAACAATGAATCTAATTCTAGGATCCAAAAAGCAATAAACAAGCTAATATGAGAGAGGCCTCTTGTCTGGGAAAAATAAATGAAAAGAAATGGAGTCGCCACCCAAACAAGAAACGAACTAAAGAGTAGTTGCTGATATGACGAAAGATAAGGCGATGAAAAGATCCAAATGATGCCAAAAAATGTTGAATATGCCAACTCAAATGAGAGATGAGAAAGATGAAAGAATGATGAGAAATGAAAAGATGAATGTCATTGAAACGCCAGGGACAGAAAAACTATATCCCTGGCAATGGCGCCAAAAAATGTTGTCGCACAGATTGTCACGACAACGCTCAGACCGGTGGCTGTCATCCTGATCCCCGATCTCTCCGTTTAAGCCTGTCTCCCGCGGCTAAGGGAGGTAGACCCTATGGGACAATGGATGACCAATTATGGACCCGTTGGTTTGGGAGACACGAGGAGAAAAAAGCACTTAATTGATTTTATTAAGTTAATAGACGAGTGCCTTATGGAGTTAATGACTGAATGATTATTTATCAAATGTTTGCAGATATATGAACTCATTAACAATCATTTACCATCAAATAACTCAAACAAAGATTAACTTTTACCAAATGCGAGATAATCAATAAATGTTCAATGGCTTAACAACATTCCAGCAATTAAAATACGAAAAATTAAATGCTTTAAATAACCACGTAATTTTAAATGCTAACCAGTTATCACTTTCATATAGCTAATCTTCAAATGAACAATTAAGCATATTTAACCACATAAAAAATGATAAATATTAATCCCACATCAAAATTTTAGCCTCAGCAGAAAAGATATATCACAAACATGACAAATCCTTGAGCCAAGACTGAATCTGGCAAAATATTTCCAAAATATTTTTATATTTTCAAATAAAACAAGACTAAGCTAACTAAAGTCTAAAATAAATGAAACTTTAAATCTAAATAAAATTCTAAACTATATATAACAAAATAGAAGGTCTAAAGCTTAGTTTTTATGTTTTTGAAGATTTAATCTTTTTTATTTTTATTTTTTTTAAGTCAAAAAAACCAAAAAAAAAAAAAAATACAATCATCAACTAAAATTTCATCTAATTAAAAGACAAGTTTTTTTATGGTTTTATTATTTATTATTTTTATGATTTTTTTTATTTATATTATTAAAAAAAAAACTAAACTTTAAATAAACATCTATCTAAAACAAATGAAAATCGATTTTAATATTTTTTTAAAGATCAAAATTTAAATAACAAAACTAAACTAACTATTTAAAAAAAGAAAAAAGAAAAAAAAAAAACCCTACTTAAATTCTAAAATCTGAAATTAAACTAGAGAAATAGATGCATTACCCTAACTTATGCTGAACCATAAATCAAAACGCAAACCTGTTAAAATAGCTGATTATTATTTGCGTGACTATTTGCAGGTACGCTGAAATTTTTCAACGGCAACAGATGAAAATTGTAGAATTGAGGCTTCTGTGATTCATCATATATAGAAAGACCTTTGTCTACGCGTTTCGAACCAACTAGTGTGGTTCATCGTCAGGACAAGTTGAAGAAACAGATCTGGCCTAGCATGTTAAATAGACTGAGCAGAGACTCCAACGGCTGAATAACGGCTAATTTTGACTCTAGGACCCAGGTCAAATTTATATTTATTAATTTAATATTATTATTATTTTTAATATTAAGATTAATAATATATTATTATATTTCTGGAAATAAGTAAAATTGGTAAAAATAATAAATGAGTGAATAGTATCAAAAAGTAATTTATTTATTTAATTAGAAATAAATAACTTAGGTTGTAATAAAATAATCTAATGGTTATTAAAATCATTATTGTCTGATGTTTTCTTTTTTTTTTTTTATTGTGAATGATCTTAAATTACATAAATAAAATAAAATACTAAAAATGAATTTATTTAATAATAACACTATTGATTCAAATTTAATAATAAATAATAGGTTGTTAGGATAAAAATTAAATGAATCATTTAATAATAAATTAGGATAAAAAATAGATAATTTTAATGGTAAGTTCAAAACGTTAAATTATTTTATATAAATTAAGTTTGTAAGTAAACGTTAAGATTAATAATCATGATGGTTAGTTTAAATAGTAAGTTAATTTGTTTATAAAATTATTTAATTTATTAATTATTAATACTATTATAAATATCAAGAAAAACTAAACTTTAATGGTTAGTTTGAAAAGTTAATAAGATTGTTTAT
>APFE030961782.1:43428-54784 GCA_000404065.3 Pinus taeda
AATCTTCATCAAGCTATTATCAATGGCTGAAAATAAAATTATGCAGAAAAATAAAACATCTTACAGCATTTCCAGAAGAGTAACACTAGCAAGATTTTCAACCCCAAAGTCTTTCTTTATTGCTCAAAAAATGACTACAACAGAAATTTCTTTAGCACTAGACTCTAAGATCCAATTTGATCTCAAATGACCCCTAGCACCCTATTTAAAGGAAAAATTCCCAATGGCTAGTTTGAGTGATCCATGTCAAACTAATCTCGACTGTCGATCAGGATCAAGAGTTCTTTTAACCTCATCCGTCAACTTTTTAAATGCATTTTAATATATTAAAAAATTAAAATTCTACATTCATTTACTCAAAAATTTGACTTATTATTATTTTTTATCTATTTTTTAATTTTTTAATTTTCTTTAATTTTTATTTTTTGGATCCTTGAACTTAGCCTTTGGAAAAAATTATCTAGGACCTAGGACTTAGGACTTATGAGGGGATTAAAACATTTTCTAACCCTCAAGACACTTTACATCATGATTTTTACAATTTTACATCTCAAGAGGGAAAACCCATTTGACATAGACCCTCATGGACCATCCAGTTCTGCGACCAAATATAATCTAGCAGATCAACACACTAGGATTCCCCTAAGATTCTAATGACAAAATTCATTCCGGCTTTGGGGTTAGGCTAAAGGAAAACTCTGCCGATCATGGATCGGTAAGACAAAAAACCTTCCAGAACATAGATTACCACTAGAAAATTAGGTCCACCTAGGCAATTTACATACATGACTCATCTCTGCTAAGATTATTTATAATTCACACATGCAGACTGGGTTTACAACATAACATGATCAGGTCGACGATGACTATCGAATGGCACGGACATGTCGCTTAAGTGCTATCCCTTTTGCGGAAAAAGGGGGTGTACTGCTATGGGAAGTTGACACGTAGTGGTCAACAAGAAGCATCACACTGATCCATGCCATCAGTCCTCTACGTTGTTGATGCTCGGCTTGCTACCCCTCATCTACTGCATTGTTGCACCCTGTACTGCTGCCCATGACCCTGCAACTGTCACTGCTACATCTGTACTATAGTTCCCTCTGAATATGATGCATCATGTTGCCCATAGCACTACTACTACTAATTGTTGCACTGCAACTCCGTATACTCCGCTTCTGCTACTGAAACGGATTCTTAACCATCCCCATCTTCTCCCTGAAATAAACAAAGTTTGTTCTTCCTAGAGCCTTGGTGAGAATGCCTGCCACATGTTCTCCTGTCAGGGTGTACCTCAACTGTACGACCCCTCGTTGGACACAGTCTCTGATAAAGTGACACCTAATGTTAATGTGCTTCGACCGATCATGGAAAACTAGATTCTCAGAGAGCTTGATGCAACTCTGATTATCACACAAAATATTGGTCGCGTCCATCCTTCTCCTGAATAGATTCACAAGCAATTTCCTAAGCCATATGGCTTCACACGAAGCTGTGCTAGCTACCATATATTCAGCTTCAGCTGAACTGAGCTCAGAGCTACGGATTTTTGTTTCCTACTACACCAGGAGGTCATTCCCGATCCAATGTTGAATGTTAGGTCCCTATGTACCCAGTGGTACTTTTCCGATCTACTAAACTTTCAGCCCAATGTACGTCAATGAACCCACTTAGCCTGATGTCATTGCCTTGGGTGTACATTAGTCCATGCTCAATTGTTCCTCGTATATATCTGAGAACCTGCTTGGTTGTTGCCTAGTGTGCCCTCTTTGGTTCCACCATGAACTAACTGAGGGTGTTGACAGCGTAACAAATGTCTGGCCTGGTATTGACCAGATACATCAAGGACCTTATGAGCTACCTATACAAGGTGGGATCGACTTCTTTATCTTCGGATGCATCAATCTTCTTCTAGTTGGTAATCATTGGAGTAGCCATAGGTCTACAATCCTGCATTCTGAACTTTTTCAAAATCTCTGTAGCATATCTCCCTTGTCCAAGGAAAATCCCACCCTTCTACTGCCAAACTTCCAACCCCAGGAAATAATGCATTCGTCCCAAATCCTTCATGTTGAATTCTATAGCTAGGTTTTCCTTGCAATCTTTGATGAGCTTGGATGAGCTTGTCAGAAAAAGATCATCCACATATAACACTAGAATTAGAGGCTCATTCTCTACAACCAGATAGTAGAGGTTAGGGTCTGCGTCACTCTTGATGAATCCATCTTCTGCAAGTAACCATCAATTCAACCGTACCATGCTCTAGGTGCTTGTTTAAGCCCATACAAGGCTTTCTTCAACTTGCATACATGAGATTTCTTCTCATGTGTCTCAAAACGCTCTGGTTGTTCAATGTATACTTCTTCTTCTATCGCCCCGTTCAAGAACGTCATCTTGACATCCATCTAGTGAATCTCCCACCCCATTTGTGCTGCAAGGGATATCACGGATCTAATAGAATTATACCTAGCTATTGGGGTGAAGGTTTCTTTGTAATCTATCCCTTCCTTCTGAGCATACCCCTTAGCCACAAACCTGGCTTTGTATTTTTCCACACTGCCATCTGCAGCATATTTGACTTTCTAGATCCATCTCGAACCTACAACTGACTTGTCCTGAGGCCTAGGTACCACTTCCCAGACATCATTGACCATTATGGAACTGTATTCCTCCACCATAGCATCTACCCATACTTGATGTTGAACGGCCTCCTCAAAACTAGAGGGTTCTCCAACCTGAGCCACCAAGGCTTGGTAGTCTAGCTGTCTACGCTCCATTTTCTCGTTCCTGGGCGCACCGATGAAATCCTCTGCATCTCGTAGTACCTGTCGAAGTTCCCGGCTCGTTCTTCCACTGGTAGTGGGTATATCTATCTGCTCCTCCTCTTCCTGAGACTCCACCTGTTGTGATACCTCTGGAGTTTTGCCTTTAGGAGAAATGTTGGTGCTAGTTTCTGTTGGTCGAAGTGGCTGGACCAATGGATCATCCTTTGAATTGTCTTCGGAAGGCATTTCTCGGGATTTCTTGAAAGCTCTATCCTCCATGAACTTTACATCCCGTAGAATTACGATCTTCCTATTCCTCGGAAGATAGACTCCATATGCCTTAGCATTCTCGCTATATCCCACAAGATATCTTTTCTCCACAATCTGATCCAATCTCTTCTTCTTTTCTTCCGGTATATGGCAGTATGCCAAACTCCCAAATATCCTGAAATGACTCACCTCAGGCTTCTTACTGATGAAGACACTCTCTGGAGTAATCTTACCTAATGCCCTGTGAGGAGTATTGTTTTGGACATAAACAGTCGTGTTGCATGCTTCTGCCCATAGAAACTTGGGCATATCCTGATCATACAACATCGCCCTGGCTGCTTCAACAATAGTCATGTTCTTCCTTTCTGCTACGGATTATAGGGAGTTGTCCACTCTTTTCTAATGCCTTCCCTTGCGCAAAAATCAGTGAAGTCCTTGTCGATGTATTCTCCACCATTGTCTGAGCGTGATATCTTTATCCTCTTTCCTGTCAGATTCTCAACTAGAGCCTTGAACTCTTTGAATCGACCAAAAACCTCATCCTTTTGTTTTTTGAAAGTAGATCCAAGTCTTTTTGGAATTGTCATCAATGAAGGTGATGAAGTATTCGGCACCACAAAGAGCTTTTGTGGACATGGATCCGCCGATATCTGAGTGTATCAATCCTAGAACACTCTTAGCCCTATTGTTACTTCTGGAAAATGTCGCTTTGGCGTACTTGCCTAGTGCGCACCCTTTGCATACTTCATCTCGTTTGGTACTCAACTTTGAAACTCCTGTTACTGTTCTTCTGAGAATTCTTATAGCGCCATGGTGTAAGTGTCCCATCCTCCTGTGCCATAGTTCATTCAAATATTTTTCCCCACTGTCGCTTATCAGTGCTATTAGAGAGTCTAGCTATAATTTATACAGTCTGCTACTTCTGACTCCAATCTTGGCCTTCTTTTTCCAACTCGGGTGTTTGACATATACTTTCTCCTTAATGAAGCAAACATCATAGGTCTTGTTTTGAAGCTGAGATACAGAGAGAAAGTTCATCCCCAATCTCAGCACATGCAACACATTGGTTGCTCGAAGTCGATCTCCTGCTTCTGTTTGAAAGACTACAGTACCTCTTCCTACGGGGATACATTTTCACTTATTTCCCATGGTGATCTGGAAGTTCATCCTTTCTTCCTGATAATTCGAAAAACATTCTCGTATTCCTGTGATGTGCCAGGAAGCTCCATTAATTGATTTATTTCTCCTACTTATTTTCCACAATAAGTTATTTACGAAACCCTTCTATAAACATTAAAATAAATTCTATTGCAGTTATCACATAATAGCATAGAGAAAAATAATAGTGATATACAAGCACAAGAATCAATCACATCAACACAGTTATTTTTGGACAATTGTCCCCGGAAAAACCTAATGCGGGAAAACCGGTGCAACAGATGAGGGTTTATTTATTAATCTTCAGCAACAATCTCTTTACAAAGAAAGATTCTACAAAATACTAAGACACTTCTGAGAGAAACACCTAAGACAATTTTTCTCCTCCTCCTGGAGAAGTTCTAACACCCTGGAGACCCTCTACCCTCCTCTGCGTCACTTATGCGCCAGCTTGCGTGAGGATTGCACCTACAGTTGCACTGTCTCTGATCTCCCCTCTGCGTTGTCTCTCAGATGCTCTGTGTCACCTCTTCCTCAGTCTCTGACTGATGCTAATACCCTCTTCCTTCACCCTGCTACTCTCCCTCTGAAATCGAACTTCTTGTCCTTAAGAATAGATTTCCCTCGGGTTACTGAGTATTTGCCCGGTATGTCTCCAAATGACTCTCAAGTCTTCTCTTATACTTTTCCTGTTAATGAATCAACGGTCGAGATTAAGTCCCTAGTCAACTGCTAAGATTAAAACAGACTTGATCCTCGTCTCTTAGAAGCTTCTCACCCATATCTTTATTAATACCCATTAATATTTTTATTTTCCTAAGTTTAGACTTAGGAACAACATTAAAAATATTAATTACTTTAATAACTCATCATCCAGGTGGAATTTCTTCAAACGATTTCTAGGTCTTGGAGATTTCATGAATTTTAGCCCCTCCACAAAATTTCGGAGCTAGATCACATCCGATGCCACCTAAAATCAACATGCAATATATTCTAACATGAGAACATAATATGATGATAGTAGCTATGCAAAAAGAAACATGCAATGCATCCTACACTACCATGCATAACATGTAATGTCATGTATCTAGGAAAGGTGTAATGAGGTTGGCTTTGACCGATGAGGGCCAAAGTTCGCCATCTAGATTAGCGATATGGTAGTATCCAACGCCAACCTTCCTATGGATTTTGACGGGAAGAGGATGATCACCAACCAAAACCATCTCTCCAACTTGGAGTTCCTTCTTAGATTTGGGCACCCATTGTTTTTTAGGTTTGGTTTGCTTTGAGGATGGCCTTTTTAAAAGACATATTTCTTGGGGAGGAGGAAGATCAATTGGCTTAGATGGGTTACCTAGGTGTCTTGTCTTAGGCTGCTGATTGGGATATGGAAGAGGATCCAAGTCCTCAACATGTAGAGGGAGTTGGGGTTCCCCATATAGGATGAATGGGGTCTCATCAAGTTGGGGAATAGTAGCATATGATAAGTCCATTTGTAATTGGCCACCTATAGATGCACCCCACTTTCTAGATAGTAACATGCCCCAGACATCAGGAATATCAATCACCACTACATCCATTAACACAGAGATGTCTTTATTACAAGCTAAGGTAACCTTGAGATCTTTATGAGTCCATACACAGGGATGGACCTAGAGTCAAAACCACAAACATTGTTGCAAGGCCTAGTGATGTCTAATTTTAAATGGTTCATAACCTTTAATGGAATGGGACATTTGAAAATGAGATGCTCCTTTGACCCAATCTCCTACATGTGGCATAACTAGCAAATCCTCTCTAACAACATGATATGATGATGTATCCCAATTCAAAGATGGTGACAGCACACTCTGAACTGGCCAAAAGAAATCCTAAGGCATGCATCCAATGTCTTTGTGTATACACAGCTCTAACAATAAGACCACCACTTAGTTGCAATAAGCGCTTGAAGTAGAAGGCCATCTTACGGTTGAGGCCATCAAGGTGGGTGATCCAAGTGACCCAGAAGTACTGCCAGTAATTACCCTCTCTGATTGCCCTATTCAACTCCTGCTTTGTACACAAAAACTGATCTGGAGCATCCAAGGAGTACCTAAAAGGGGAGGTGGTCAATGGAGAAGAATTGGCAAGTCATGTTTCAGCCAGAAATTGAATTTTCAAAAGAATGTACAGTCTCTTGAGATCAGGGCTAAGGCAGATATGCTAGCACTCATTGCTTTTGTAAGGCAGCACAGTCTGTATAACTGCAGCCTGTCCGATTAATATGTATGCTTTGTTTCGAAATTAGAGAACATAAAATGTAACATAAAATAAATAAATTTATGTATCCCTGTTTACTCCAAAACTAGAAGAATACTAACATATCAGAGGCCCAATATGCCTCTATCCAAGAGATGCAAAAATACTAAGATCACTGACTTTGTCTAAGCCAGAAATTTAGTGTCTGAGGAAGCAAACAACGTTTGAAGGAAAGAGAAAAGATGTCAAGAAATTTTGTAGAACATACAATCTGGGACAGGTGTAGACATTCTCAACATGTAGCAACGAACAAAAAGTGTCAGGACCTCTAACCACTGTTCTTTGAAGAATCAAATACTAAGCTGCATCTAAGACATTCTTCAAATAAAACCAGTATGAGCAGAATGAAAACCTTGGAAAATTGTAAGCATAAATGCCTAAAAGTCGAGCAATACCTGATACGTATGGAGTCTTCTTTAGATGCTCGAAGTGTTAAATCCTCCTGTGGGAGCAACTTACATAATGCCAATGCCTCCTCAAAGTTACCAGACGCCGCTAGTTGTACCACCTGTGAAACAGCAGTAATTTCACAGATATGTAAGCAAACAGAGATTTTGTCTACTTCAAAGAACAATACAAAGGGTCTTCCAATCAAGGCAGGATGCAAACACATTAAAACTATCAAGAAGTAGATTAAGAAACCAGATTAAAACTCAAGTACTTTGAGTGGGTTCTAGATACAATAGTGATATATTGTGATAACAAGAGTGGGACCTGATTGGCAGAGAATCCTGTATTTCATGATATTTCCAAGCATATTGAGATCAAGTATTATTATATTTGTGACATGGTGCAAAGAGGAGTCGTGAGACTACATCATATTTTGATGATGAGAAGATAACAAATATGCTCACCAAGGCTTTGCCGAAAAGGAAGTTCTTGGTCTTCAGAGAGCAGTTTGGACTTATGGATGTGACTCTTCTAGGTGTTGAAAAATCTAGTGGCAGCTAGATTAGGTGATTCCTCTTACTTTGATAACTACAACCCCTACTCCTAGACTAGATGAACAGTAGATTCTGCACTTCCAAGCAACCAAAATGGGCTAAAAAGGCAGAGCAACGACCTGTTTACAGGTCAAATGCCCTCAGTGATAACTTCCCATAACTGAAACAGCTGTCAGTGTCAATGCAACTTCAGGTTTTGTTTGTGTTCTCATTGAATTGTGTAACCTTTTTCAGCCTGGTTTTACAATAATTGAAATATTTTTCTAAATTTCCAGCACAATGTCTTCTTTCTGTTACCGTTGACAGTAGGAAATGTCAATTAGGGCTGAATTTTCCCCATGGTTACTTTTATAGGATTGAAACCATCCAACTTCTCATTGTTACATTTTGAAAGGTAGATGAAAACATCAGAGGTATGCATATAGTAAATCTTCATCACTTCTGTATTTAAAAAACCACTATTTAGTTAATATTTCTCCAAATAACAAGATCTGATCAGCATGAGTTTCAGCTAGAAAGCTGGACAAGTTGAATTAAAACACACCTGTGCACCAATTGGAACAGGAAAAAGGCCAGAAGCAGAATTTTCAAATGCAGCAACAACACAGTTGCTGCTTGACAGAAGAAGATGCACATCACGCAGAGAAAAAGTCTGCACCAACTGATAAGGAGCCCTCAGCGATCTAATCTGCAAAATTTTCAGGTAAAATTCCATTTTGATCAGACAAATGATCACAGTAATAAAGCTAGTCAAATTTTCAGCAAAGAAATAATTTTAATGATTTCAATGTATTTGTAATTTTAAGGCTTCAAGTAAAGCAAGCTAACCTCAATATGCCGCGGCAATCGAGCAATAGCATATGGTGAATGGATAGCAACAGAGGCAGGTGCCTCAGACCAACATATCCTTCCTTCTTGTAGGAGTTTACCATTATGGTCTACAAATACCCCAATATTATCCTGCACATATTAACCACAAATTATGCAATACCTAAAAGCATGTGTTATATTTTCAGGACTTCAAACTTCTTAATTTATTTATGTTTTCAAGTACAATTGCATTGCGGGAAAATGGAGGATGGCTAAGTTAGGGCTACCACAGGAGCTAAGCCTTTTGTTTTAGGCTAACTTTGACGAAATGTGGAAACGTTTGGAAAGTTTACAAAATGGGAACGTCTAGAAACACGATCCCCAAAATTCTTTAAAATTGAAACATTAGGGGAAACATGTTGGAATCATGATTGTCGTTACACCAAAACCTGTAGGTGTTAATAAACGGACACATAGCCATAGTTAACGGATCCTCGAGAGGCGGTTAAGCACATGTCACGAAACACACGGGGAGCGTTGGATTATCCAACAATATCCCCCCAGCGCGAGACGAGGGTGTTTCAAACTCGAGACCTTTGGCTCTGATACCACTTCTTGGAAACACTGAGAGGGAGGTGAATCAGTATTTCCAATTGATTAGTTTATCTTGTTGAAGAAAGTGTAACTAAGTTCGGTCTTCATAAATGTAATTTTGATCTTTGTACTTGTAAAGAAAAAGAAATATTATTTTTGTTATTTATAACAACGAGTTTCTTGCTCATTGATTAGGTCAAGCACATATTTAAGTGCTTCTAGGAAGTCAAAGAGTCGACGTATTTATTAAAGACCCTTATGGGCTTGTTACATGATGTAATAATATGTATTAGAGTCATAAGAAGACCTCCAAGCAAAGTCATAAGCCTCCTCCAAGCATTGGCACCATCAAAAGAAGCAATCCGAATTATATAAAGCAAGTCGGCTTCAAGTCTTCATGTCGGCCTCAAGTCGGCCTAAAAGAAGGAGACAGACACCTATATAAGGAGACATTTGACCTCCTCAAAGTATTATCATATCATCTCTGAAATCAGCTAGAAAGAGGACGAGTAAAGGGTACGAAGAAGTCAAGGAAAGAGGTCTCCAAGTGCAGCGAAGGAAGGAAGTAAAGCGAATTTTTGGGAACTGTTCTAGGGTAATTGCAGTCACACGTGCAAAGGCAAGAAAGCTATTATGCTTTCATTTCAAGCTCTCCTATTGCAGTCATAAAGTAGTAGTGTTTGGGCTAGAAAAGAGTGCCTATAAGGCCTTTCATTCAAGCGAGAAAGAAGGCTACACAAGCGAAGGAAGAAGAAGGAATCTAACATAGTTTTTGTGAAGATATCCCCTCACACATGCGAAGATTTAGGGATGTATTACTACTGCTCTAAGTCTGCAATCTTCGTGAAGAAAAGAAGGCCCGGTTGGGAGGTGACAAGTTCATCTTCTTAAGTTAGAAAGGCTCCATCTCAAGCGAAGGAAGAAAAAGGACAAGGATCACGCTAGGGCATACAATCTAGGGTTTCTACAGTTACCAGAAGAAGAAGAACAAAGTGTCGGAAGGAGGAAGAAGAAGTGTCTGAAGAGGGAGGACGAAGTGTTGCAAGAGGACGTGATCTTGAAAGGGCTTGACTTGTGCTTGGAGGATCTTCTTGTCAAGGGTCTAGGGTTTGGCATTGATCAATAGAAGCTTCAATAAGAGAAATTTACGAAAGGGTTTTCTTCTCTAAGAGAGAGAGGTTTTGCCCTAGCAGAGAGCCAACATCTTGCGTTCTTGTTTCTTGTGTTTTGGTAGCAATTTGATGAAGTAAACACACACACTAATAATAAAAAGAAGAAGATCAAGCTAACAAAGATAAATTGGGAAAGTGCTTCACAAATTGTTATCAAGTCTAGAAGAATCCTACTACACATAATTGCCCTTGATTCTTCAACATGGGATCAGAGCTAATGTGACACTTCAAGGAAAGGGAATCTCAAGAACACTCATAAGGTGACTCATCAAGGAAGAACATCTCAAGGACAACTACAAGGTTGAAGCATCAAGTCAAGAAGTCTCAATCACATCAAGAACAAGAAGACGACAAAGCAAGAGGAGAAGCCTTTTGTATAAAGGCAACTTACAAGAAGAGCAAATCAAAGAGGGACCTACATCAAGCTACACCATCTTCAAGAAGGAAAAGCACTACAAGCCAAGTCATCAAGCAAATCTCATCATCAAACAAGTCCATTTGAAGAAAGCAACTTGAAGAACATCAAGATCTAAGGAAGGCAAGCCATCTAGTCTTCAAGACGAAAGCAAGTCCACTACATCTCAAACTCTATCAAGTAAGTATATGTCCCCTTCTGAATATACCTCAATGTCTTTTTGCAAAGAAAGCAACAAATTTGTTGGCACCACTAACTTCCTTGCATGGAAGAAGAGGACTGATTTACTTCTCAAAGACAATGAACTTCTAGATCACATCAAAGGGAATATCACTATCCCTGCTAAGGAACAAACTCAAGCCTTAGCCAAGTACAATAAGGATGAGACAAGAGCTCAAAGGATTCTAATAGAATCCATCAAAGACTCTCTCATTCCTTATGTCCCCAAATTTGAAACATCAAAAGAAATCTATGACAAGCTAATAGAGCTATTATCAGTAAGCACATTTGGAGAAGTGATATCTCTACAAAATGATTTGTACAAGATGAAGATATCAAAGGAATGAATAGCTCCATACTTCATGAAGATCTCTAAGATGAGGGATCAACTTCAAGAGTTGGGAGAAGTCATGTGATCCAGGTGGATATTGGTGGCCACCTGCCAAGTCCACTTGGACCCCCACCATTGTCTTTCTCAGCATTTTCAGTTTCCTTAATTGTAGCACAACTTACTATTTTTAGCAGTTTTTCGGGTCCTGAACTTCCGGAGCCGTTTTGAGGCCCTAAACGACGTTTTTTGGGGAATCCGGGGGCAACATGGGTCCATGGAATGGACCAATGTTGCCCGTTCCAACAATGATAGTGCTCGAATAGATCTTTCTAATGAGCTATTGTACGCGTCAAACGGAGATCATATGCTAAAGTTACGAC
>APFE030961784.1:0-14101 GCA_000404065.3 Pinus taeda
ATGTTCAATTTTTGGAACTCCTCAATGTGCTCCATCATTGAACCCTTTTGTTTGAGACTTATCAATGGGCTAAAAAAAAGTGTTGCTTTTTGTATCCTCATAATGTGCTATCATTTCTTATGTAAAAATTGCCCAAGTGACAATTTGTTTACGAGATCAAAGCCATTGATACCATACAAACTGATTTGGTTCCAAATATAAAGTTGCAATACGTACTTTTTGTGTGTTTTGCACGTTAATGAGATTGAAAAATTGCTCCATCTGTAGTATCCATGTTGCGGGATCCTTGCCATCAAAATTCCTCATATCGATTTTTGGAATATGGTGGGTCTTCAATCCAACATTAGAGTCTATGAAATCATGATTAACATTTCTTTTGTTCTCATCATGAGTTTCTTTTACTACCCTTTCACCATTAGTGACCATTTCTTGTAGCAACTTATTCAAATTTATCTTCAATTCTTCCATCTTATCATCCGTGCCATCCATTTTAGCGTCCATGCCATTCATCTTAGCTTCCATGCCATTCTTTAAACCATCCATCTTAGCTTCCACACCATACATCTTAGCTTCTACATCATTCTTGAAACCATCCATCTTAGATTCTGTTAATTTTTGTGCGAGTGACATTTGTTGCACTTGGTCTCGTAATTTTGATATATCATGTTGCATTTCTTCCTCTTCTTCATGAGTCATGCTAGAGATTTCAGTTTCTTACTAGGTGTTTGCATTTTCTTTCCTCGGGGCATCAATTACTGATAATA
Source organism: Pinus taeda (assembly GCA_000404065.3). Lineage (NCBI taxonomy): Eukaryota > Viridiplantae > Streptophyta > Pinopsida > Pinales > Pinaceae > Pinus > Pinus taeda. Next base: position 765 of record APFE030961784.1, read on the forward strand.
ATACTTTACTATGCCCTTTGAATTCCTTCAAACTAATTTTTCAAACCAAGTTTATGCACAAAAAAAAAACTACACACCTTTTTTCACTTTGTAGGAGCTCAATATTGAATTTGATTTATATCTGTAATTTCAGATCATCTAGTTTTGAAATTGCAACCTGTAGTAGCCTTCTGTATGCTCTTTCAAATGCCACCAGTTTGATCAAATTTAGATTATCCAAGGCAGAGTTATGCACAATCTCCCAGGATGACCTGACTATAAACCTTTCCAGAAGAGTGAACTTGTATGAAGTGCCACGTGTGACTGTTTTTACCTTAGTATTTGAAAAATATACACACAAAACTACAGTTCGTCCTCTTTCTGTAACTTCTTACGAAATTTCAATCTGATGCTCAAAACAAAAGTTATGACGATTTTCCCCCAGTCACCTATTTGGAAAGAAATTCGGGGGTTTGCAAAAAGGTCAACTTCCTCATATCATATCTCCACAAATATAGTGCGAAACGCTTTGAAATTTTGACTCGAGGTTCATAACGATTTCGTCCCAAATGGGTTTTTTAAGCGTCTAAAAAGTCAAGAAAAAAAAAAAAAAAAAAAAAAATAATATAATATAAATATATAAAATAATAAAATTAAAGAATATATAATATATAATATATATATATATATATATATATATATATTATATATATATATATATATTATATATTAAAATAAAAAAAAAAATAAAAAAAAATAAAAAAAAAATAAAAAATATTATTATATATATATATATATATATATGTGCAAATTCCACGTGACCTGTTTGGAGCACGAACCCTAAATTCAAAAGCTCTGATACAAATGGTATGAAACCAAACTCATAAAAAGATAGAAAAGATAGTTGAACGCCTTGAAATCAGCCTCTCCGAGGGGGCAACCTCCTTACATTACACAAATGAACAATTCTTGGATTATTCAAATGACAAAACCTCCTTTCTATATATAGGAGTCTAAGGGGTCACAATATAACCAAGCTGACCTAACAATAATAATATAAAGGCACATAAATAACAATAGAGTGATTCTATGGGACACAGTAATAACAATATGGGGACAATAGGGGCACAACAATATTAATAAGGGACACAACTACAATAGTAATGGGGGCATCACTAGTATTATAGGGACCTAAGATATAGACCTATGGCTACTCCAATGATCACCAGCTGGAAGAATGTTGATGCATCATAAGATAAAGACGTTGATCCCACCTTGTACATGTAACTTATTGGGTCCCTCATGTATTTGGTTACTAGGAAAAACATTTGTTATGTTGTCAACATCCTCAGTCAGTTCATGGTGGAACCCAAGAGGGCACACTAGGTAGCAACCAAACATGTTCTCAGGTATATACAAGGAACATTCCAACATGGAATATTGTACACCCAAGGCAATGAAATCAGGCTGAGTGGGTTCACTGATGCAGATTAGGCTGGAAGTTCAGTAGATCAAAAAAGTACAACTAGTTACTATTTCAACATTGGATCAAGAATGACCTCCTGGTGTAGTAGAAAACATAGATCCGTGGCTTTGAGCTCAATTGAAGTAGAATACATGGCATCTAGCACAACTTTGTGCGAAGCCATATGACTTAGGAAATTGATTGTGAATCTATTCAGGAGAAGGATGGAAGTGACTAGGATTCTCTCTGAGAATCCAATATTTCATGATAGGTTGAAGTACATTGATATCATGTGTCACTTTGTCAGAGATGTAGAAATTTTTCTACAAATCAACTACCTTTGATAACATGTAGAAATTCCCACTGTAGATCAACAGATTATGCAATATACTAAAACACAATACAAGATCTACTTCTACAACACTTTGTGGAAGCTTAATCAATTTGAGCATGATCAATGAGAACACATATAACTGCGAATGAGAAGCAATCACACATAACACAGAAGAAATAACCCGGGGAAAGCCTCAGCCTAAAACCCCAACCCTATATTATCATACAAGTGGAAATATAGTCTGGATTACAAAAAGAATCAGCTCACAAGCTATCATGCTCTTTCTATAATCCCTCTGCTGCTCATAGACAGTCAAAGGCCTCTCTCAAACCTTCTCCTCTGCCCTCCAAGCCTCCTATTTCTTTGCGCAATTTTCCTTGGAGTCCAGTGCAGCCACTTGTGTGAATTGGCCTCTTCACACACTCACTAACCTCTGATCCAACTGCGCAACCCTGAAGGAGATAAATCCTTCTCCCTGGATGAGTTTCCTTTATAGGAAAAATCCATCCAATTGATAGTACACTGTCCCTCCTCTGATCTCAACTGGATCTCTGTCTGAACTAACATGCATGAGTTATTCATGAGAGAAGATTCAGTTATCTGAAGTGCAACAGTTATATGCAAGCATGCATTAACTAACTGAACTCACATTAATTTAAACAAATTGTTTAAATCAATCTAATTGGACTTGACTCAGTTAATTGAGCCAACTAATTACAACTCAAATTAGAACTCATCCTTATCTCTTTAACCGATGGATAAATTCCTCAATTATGGAGAAATTGTTGCATGTCCTCACATAGACTTCATGTTTGATTTTTCACAACTAATTAACTCATGGTGAATTAATTTATTTATTTCCAAATAGTTGTTAAGTTCAAATTCGAATTTTACTTCCTATGTTTAGTCCAGGGACTGACTAAAATAGGAATCGATACTGAACTACTAAAAATAGAATGTTATTTTTAGCACTTCCATTTTTCATTCCCTGTTGCTCAATCTAGCACTAGTACCCAAACTTCTATTTATAGTAGTGCTATTTTTAGCATTTCTTGTTGCCATTTTCAACACTTCCTCTCAATAATAAACGCATTCAACTCAAATCTGATCCTATACCTTTGGAATGTTCTGCATGAAACACTTCTACCAAGTGTGGTTTCTCCAACAACTCTAGAAACAAAAAAAAACTCCCAACTAACCTCTCTATTGGGCTAGAATCATACTCTGATGTTGAAGCTTTACCTGCTATTGACAAGTGCTCCCTCTCTGACATCTAATCTGTTGCAACACTCCATGCATCTCGGCATCGTTTCACATCTCTTTGTGCCATCCTGCACTGGTGCAACACTCTTGTGCCTCTCACATTGTTGCAGCCTACTAGCTCTACATAGTCTTGGGACTCCTGCATTGTAGCTCTCTCTGCCACTCCATCCACATTCTCTACCCACTCAACCAGTCCTGCTACTCCTTGTCGGGGCTCCTGTAGCAAATTTGAATCAAAGAGGTTGGGTACCTCAAGGATCTTGCCTCTATTCCAGCCTTCTTGGGACGATCACTCCACATCGCCCCACCTCCTACCTGGAGGTATGGATGCATGTGATCCCTCTACCAACCTGGCTCGAAATTTCCCCCTACTGGAGGTCTCTGCATGAGTAGATGTCTCTACTCGATCTCCTCTTAGCTTTTCTAGTTGTGGCTACTCCACAACCTCCTGAAGTTGCTTCACCAATCGTGTCTCCTCCACAATCGTCTGAGACTTCTTCTGGCGTTGCATGTTGAGAGGTAATGTACTCTCCCTCTCAACCACCAAGTCTCCATCAGTTGAATTTCTCCTTAAGGCTTTGCATGCATCTTGAACCTCAAGAGAATACAGGTTCTTGACCCGTGAACCGATTTGCTTCACCTGTCTAGCGTTGATATGTCAATGGAAAATCTTTCCCTTACTAGAGACTACATCATAGCCTTTGTCTTCCAGCATCGCAATCGACACCAATTTTTTCTTTAGTCCTGGTACATACTTGACATCGGTCAAGGTAATGTGAGCTCCATGCTCCCTCTAAAAAACAATCGTGCCTACACCTGAGACACTATAGTTTTCATCATTACCCATCACTATGAGTATCTGTAGATATTTATCCTCCAAGATATTGAACAAACTCTTGTTGCTGGTCATGTGGAAAGAAGCTCCACTGTCAAGAAACCAACCAATTCCCACCATGGATGAAACCATGCATGCGAACAATGTGAAATCCAACTTGAACTGTGAGGCCAGTTCCTCACCTTTCTGATCCTTCTAGGGATCCCTTCTTGGATTTCCTCAGTGGACAATTTGCAGCAAAATGGCCCACCTCATGAAAACAAAATAATCGCACTTTCGATTTGTCAAACTTCTTCCCACCTTGGGAAGAACTGGATTGGGAAAGAGAATCCTTCTCCTTCCCCTTCTTTGCTTTACTTGCTAAGGCATAGTTTTCTTTATCCTCCATGGATGAAGAACCATCTTTGGTGCTTCTTCTTATCTCCTCCTGCATTAGATCCGACCGAAGTCGTTCCCAATCTGGCAATTTCTCTCTTCCATTAACCGAGTCCTGGTAGCTATGCCAGCTCTTAGAAAGATCGAGGAGTGCAAGACTCACCATTTCATCATCAGTTGTCGCGATCCCTACACTTCCAAGCTCATCCCTGCATGTGGTGAGTTTGTTCAGATACGTAGAGATTGTGTCGCCCTTTTCACACTTGATCTTCCGAAGCTTGTCCTTTAGCGCCATCTTCCTCTGATCGTTTTTATTTTGATATAGATCTTTCAATGTTTTCCACATTGAAAATGGTGTCTCCTTCCCATGGAGGCTCGAGACAATGTGGTCTCGAACTCCCTCCAGGAGGATTCTTTTTGCTCTAGCCACACATTTCTTCCATTCCACCAGTTGAGTAGCACCATTCAGCTTGGGGACTTCTTGATCAATGAAGTCCTTTAGACTGTTATCCTCTAATACTGCTTCCATGCAATCCTTCCAGGCTATAAAATTCGAGCCGCCATCAAAGGCATACTCGAGTCTTAAACCACTGAACACCATAGGTGAAATAGAGACGTGATAAGAACTAGATTTCTATATTAAGGAATCACAAACTTCAAACTTCTCCCTTCTTGTATATTGTTCTTCCTTGATCACCTTTGCTCCGATACCATGTAGAAATTTTTCTACAAATCATCTACCTCTGACACCATGTATAAATTCCCACTGTAGATCAACAAATTATGCAATATACTAAAACACAATACAAGATCTACTTCTACAACACTTTGCAGAAGCTTAATCAATTTGAGCACGATCAATGAGAACAGATATAACTAAGAATGAGAAGTAATCATACATAACACAGAAGAAATAACTCAGGGAAAGCCTCAACCTAAAACCCCAACTCTATATTATCATACAAGTGGAAATATAGTCTGGATTACAAAAAGAATCAGCTCACAATCTATCCTTCTCTCTCTGCAATCCTTCTCATAGATAGTCAAAGGCCTCTCTCAAACCTTCTCCTCTGCCCTCCAAGCCTCCTATTTCTTTCCACAATTTTTCTTGGGGTCTAGTGCAGCCACTTGTGTGAATTGGCCTCTTCACACACTCACTAACCTCTTATCCAACTGCGCAATCCTGAAGGAGATAAATCCTTCTCCATGGATGAGTTTCCTTTATAGGAAAAATTCATCCAACTGATAGTACATTGTCCCTCCTCTGATCTCAATTAGGTCTCTGTTCGAACTGACATGCATGAGTTATTCATGAGAGAATATTCAGTTATCTGAAGTGCAGTAGTTATATGCAAGCATGCATTAACTAACTAAACTCGCATTAATTTAAATAAACTGTTTAAATCAATCTAAGTAGACTTGACTCAGTTAACTGAGCCAACTAATTACAACTCAAATTAGAACTCATCCTTATCTCTTTAACTGTTGGATAAATTCCTTAATTAATGGAGAAATTGTTGCATGTCCTCACATAGACTTCATGTTTGATTTTTCACAACTAATTAACTCATGGTGAATTAATTTATTTATTTTCAAATAACTGTTAAGTTCAAATTCGAATTTTACTTCCTATGTTTAGTCGAGGGACTGACTAAAATAGGAATCCATCCTGAACTGCTAAAAATATAATGCTATTTTTAGCACTTCCATTTTTCATTACCTGTTTCTCAATCCAGCACTAGTACCCAAATTGCTATTTATAGCAGTGCTACTTTTAGCACTTCTATTTTTATCATTTCTTGTTGCCATTTTCAACAAGAGATTGTGTCCAACGAGGGGCAGTACAGTTGAGGTACACTCCTACAAGAGAACAGGTGGCAGACATCCTCACCAAGGCTCTAGGAAGAACAAAGATTGTTTATTTCAGGGAAAAGATGGGGATGGTGAAGAATCCATTTCAGTAACATAAATGGATAAGTATCGAGAGTTGTAGTGCATCAGTTAGTAGTGGCAGTGCTATGGGTAGAATAATGTAGCATGTTGAGAGGAAGCTACAGTATAGATGTAGCAGTGGCAATGGCAGTGTCATGGGAAGCAGTACAGGAAGAAACAGTGCAGTGGATGTGGGGTAGCATGCAGGGCATCAACACAGAGGACCGATGCAGAGAATCAGTGTGATGCTTCTATGGTGAAGCATTGCTAGAGCACATTCCTCACTAAGAGGGAGTGTTGATTTTGGGTAGCATCAAATGTGCTCTAGCCTTAAAATTTAGTGAGAGGCTAAGGCAAATGAGATCTCCAAGACCCAAAAATTGTTTGGACAAATTCCACCCAAATGAGGACTTATTAAAATAATTAATATTTTTAATGGGTTTCTAAGTCTCAACTTAGGAAAATAAAAATATTAATGGGCATTAATAAAGATAAGGGTGAGAAGTTTCTACGAGACAAGGATCAAGTTTGTTTTAATCTTAGTTGTTGATTAGAGACTTAATCTCGATCGTTGATTCATTAACAGGAAAAGTATAAGAGAAGAATTAAGGATCATTTGGAGACAGATCGATGGATACTCAGTATCCCAAGGAAAATTGATTCTCAAAGAGAAGGAGTTCGATTTCAAAGGGAAATTTGCAGGGTGGAGGAAGAGGAGGGCATCAACATGGTCACTAAATAAGGAGGAGGTGATGTAGGGGCATTGAGAGACAATGCAGAGGGAGACATAGTCTAGGGGAGACACATTCCTCATGCAGGCTAACACAGAGGGGCGCAGAACCACGCAGAGTGACGCATAAGTGACACAGAAGTGGGAGAAGAGTCTCTAGTGTGTCAGAAAGTTTCCAGGGGAAAGTCTTAGGTGTTTTCTCTTAGTTTCTCTGTAAAATCATTCCTTGTCAAGTGATTGTTGCTAAAGATTAATAAAACCCTCATCTATTGCACCAGTTTTCCCACATTGGGTTTTTCTGGGGACAATTGTCCAAAACCAACTATGTTGATGTCATGGTTCTTGTGCATGTAAATCGTTGTTATTTTCTCTGTTTATTTATGTGATAACTGCAGTAGAATTCATTTTAATGTTTGCTGAAGGGATTTCATAAATAACTTATTGTGAAAAATAAGTAGGTGAAATAAATCAGTTGCTGCAGTAGAATTTTGGGTTAGAAATTTTCACACTTTTCCTAAGTTGATTTTAGAACCTACATGTGCTGTCATTTCAAGCCCCTTACTGTCGTCCGATTGTTTGATTTGTTATTTTATGTTTTCTCTAAGTTTCACATCCTTCTAAGTCAATGTTATCTTGTCCATGGTTAGGTGAACTCATAGCTTTTCTTGACTTAGAAACTATCCTTTGTTACCATGCACACACACAAAAAGCACAAAAAAGAAAACAAAAGCAAGACAAAACACCCTTTAAGGAAAAAGCGCACTTCAAGTTGATGAAGACTTGATCTTGTGTTGAGTGCACCCCTTCAGGCTGAAGAAGTGTGCCCTCCTTGAGCGTTTTGATTCAACACGAAGACATGCACCCTTCTAGAGTGCATGCATGAGCTCACTTGTTGCACGTCGGCACACCCCTAGAAAATAGGAGCCCGCTTAGCTTCCCTTAACTAACTCATTCACTTGTCGAAAACTGATGAGCATGCATGATAAAATGTTTCATGTAATCTCTTTTAAATTAATCGAACTAACTATTCATTCTCATCTAGGTTGGGCGCGCGTTTTTGGATCAAGAAAATCTTTGCTGATCTACATTCCATGTAAGTTTTGCATGTCAAATATATTGGTTGCCTTTCATGATTTTGTTGTTGATTTTTCTTTCCTTGTTGGTGTTTCTTTTCTTTTTAGTTTATTTACTGGAATTTATGTTCAATATTGCATCTACAAGTGTTAATTTTCTTTCACAAGCTGTTACTCTATGGCTTTTCCTTGACTTTTCACATCCTAATCATGATTGCAAAAACATCCATAAAATCTTGTAGATATTTCCTCTTCACATTTTTATCATTCAATCTTGATGCTATACTTGTCCTTGAACCATTATGTGGCAAAGCAAACTTCTAGAAGTTGAATCCCCAACTAAATCAAAAAAATGTGCCCAGAAAAGACAAGTTTTCCTCTATAGTGAACTCCTTCGACATGAAGAATTGCATCCTCCTTGAGTGCATGAGCACACCTAAAAGGCTTGAATTTTTTCCCTTCATCTCTTCATCATGCGCCAGTGCACCCTCCTTGTCCTTAACCACATGAGCACACCTTGAAGGCCTAAAGGCCTGAATATTCGTTCCTTCATCTCTTCGGGGTGCTCTAGTGCACCCTCTTAGTCTCCTTAAGTGCACCTTGAAGGTCCAAATGTTTCTCCTTCATGCTTCGTCAGTGTGCCCTACACCCTTAATTTTTTCCCTCTCTTGCTTGATCGCATAAGCGCACTTCGAATACCCGAATGACCCTTGAACTTTCTTTTTTCTTTGAAAGTACGCCTTCCTTGTTTGCATGTATATTTCTTGACCATGCAAGTAGATATGTGCCATCATTGACAAGATTATATTCTCAGTTACATTTGATGGCTCTTTGAATATGATTTTCTAAGTTGTTGCTCGTAATAGTTAGGATATTTCATAAATTTAATCATTGACGTCATGAGTGTGCTTCCACAAATAGGTGTTCAAGTTATAGCTATTGTTACTCTTTCATCATCTGTTGGAATCATGCCTCCCATTACATGTAAAGTGGCCTCCAAACAAGCTTCAGAGGTAATCATTGAAGAAGCAGTTGAAGTGATAAAGCCTACAATTCCCATCTATGCAGGTACATAGTGCTTCACAGATGAGTTTATTGAGGTCACATGGAATGACATAAAAGGCACATTCATGTAGAAAAAATTCATGGAAAACTTGGAGTATTTGCAAGTATACATCAATATCAAGTGTTCCAGAATGCATAGGATCACATGCACATTCCCCAATCATCCCTTATGCATAAGTGATTGAGTTTATTATTACACCCATGGATGATTCTCATCTCATGCTTCGTAGTGAAAGCAGTGGTCGAATCGCCACCTATTATGGAGAGGCCATGCATACTTACTATAATATGTAAAGGGCCGCAAAATATGCAAATAATGACTTCTACATCATATGGGCCAATCTCGACATGAGTGACATCACCAAATCTTAGTGTCGAGATCCTGCTAAGTTTCATCACCGCCCATCCACATTTTATCCAACCAATATTCTTAAAGATGTATATTAATATCTCATTGCTGTGTGTTGTCAGTTGCATGGGCGAAAGAACACCAAGGTGTTTGAGGAAAACTGGATATATATGCTCAACATGGTGGTTACATGTGGTAAGATATTGAATTGGGTAGATATATTTTCATTTGATTTGTAACATTATGTGGGGTAGGTAAAGGAATCTATGAGGTAAAACTAGGCACCATAATTCTATATGTCTACATTTATATTAGACAGGACCTGTGCACATTATGCTTTCCCAGGAATGTATTGTAACTAGAACCCGTAGAACAAGTTTCCAGTCCACTTCCACTACAGAGTGTTGTAAAAATCAAGCTTCTAAGGCACATATGATAGGTTAGCAGAGCATTTCTTTGAATTCATATTCCATATGATATATGAGATTGATCCTCCTTGCATGACCAATCAGGTGAAAGAATCACTACATGATATCACAGATTGTTTTGCAAAGCCTGATGGTACATAGATCATATACTTTGTATGTCATATTTTCCCTCACATAATGTCATGATATGTGACTAATAAAGTGTTCTTGAAAGAAGTATCATATCATTTGGAAAAATGGTTGTCAGGAGTCCTTCATAGAAGGGAGAAAGCCCTTTGGCCTACCTTCCCTTTGAGGATCATATTGTATGAATTGAAAAGCCACGTGGAAACAAGTGGAGAATTACAAGAGTTGGATCACTTGCACTTTGTAGTTAAATACTTTCATGGATATGATCCTAGGAGAGTGTGCAGATGACATTGTGAAAGGATTGGTTTTATTTGGGGATATTCATCAATGTCTACTGCATAAGATGAGAAGGTGAAGAACTAGTATAATGTAGTTAGAAAGACACATCCAGGATTTTAGGCTGATTCACCCCAAGATCCACCAAATTAAAATGTGCAGGAACAAGAGACATCACAGGTAACCCCTAAAGCAAAGAGTATAACTCCCAGGAAAAGGGTCAATCATGATTCGATAGGAGAAAGTAGCAGGAAATGGAAAGTCGATCCTTTCAACACTGGATCTATTCAAGATGAAAAGGATAATAGAGAGTTATAAGAAGATGAGAAGAGGAAGAAATATGAGTTTCTTAGGAAGCAACATGAAGAGGAAGAGGAAATGATGACATATGAAGAGGAACAACAAAGGTAGTCCCAGGAAGAGGAAGCATCACAAAGACCGGAGGAAGAACAACTAACTCAGGATATAGAGGAAGATGACACCATCCAACAAATGGATGATGAACTAGGCTCTCTAGAAGAATCTCCTCCCATAGGTGGCCATATCCCATTTCGAAAAATGGGAATCACACTTGCACCAAAAGATAGATTCATGGATGTGTGCAATGTCACATTTGATCAACTCAAGAATTGGATTGTGTGGGAGAGGCAGAGATATTTCTGAAATGATCCTCAAAATCTTGTCTCGGTATCAACATAGAATTTCATAACTACTAGTACGAGAAGGAATACCAGGGAAATCATGGTTGAAAATGTTGTTTTCACTACAAACACACGAGACAAATATGAATATTTGTTGAATGAGAATGCACGATTAAAGAGTGAGCTCGTTGCAGTGAAGTAACAAGAAGCACATCTTGTTGCGGAGAATCAACAATTATCTTTACACAACATCAATTCCATAGAATGGCAGCTAGCCATGTAGGAGTAACTGGGGCCAATGGAGGACACCATGGCATAATTATATGGTGAGATGTTACTTATACAACAAGTGGTGGCTCCCCTCATTGGAATTTAGAAGAAAGAACAAGAAGTTTTGAAGCTCATGACAGTGGAAAGTAGAGTGGTTGATCAACTTCAGGAATGGGTTTCCAAGTGTCTGAATGTTCCACCATAGTTGGTTATAAAGGATAGGATTTCTGATGAAATGGATTCAGTGCAGCTAAGATTCCACCATCTTGGAGAACACGCGACTAACACCATTTCCTTGTATGCTCATATACACAATGGTTTTGAGTCTCTAGCACAAAAACATGGGATGGATTTAGTAGTATCACTTGAAGAAATTATAGGGAGGGAAATCATCTTTCAGTAGATCAAGAAATACATATAACGGATTAAGAAAGCATCAAAACATGAAGGCTTAGATATCACCAAAGACATTATTCTAAAATATTCCATCGCACCAGTCAAAGCGCACATGAAACTTGCATGGCTATGCAATAATTTGCAATCAAGATCCAAGGCCATATTGATAGACGCACTGGAGCTGAATATGTGGTATGCAATGGAATTTTTGGTTCAGGTCAAATTCATCTCCACAAAGTTCATAGCATGGCACACATACATCACCAATGAGCCCCATGATCCCCATGAGGAAGCAAATGATTTGTCAATTTGATAAGAATTTGTGCTATTATCAACTTTGTCTCCTATAGCCACCATCTCATATGTAATTTTTATTGTGTAATAATTTGTATGTAATGAAGTCCAAGAGACACATGTGGAATAAGAATAGCCACATATGGAATGTAAAAAGTCATGTATAGAATATGAAAATTTATAGGAGTTGAAAGGTCATGATGAAGCTCAAAAGTCATTGTCATTATTTCTAAATAGCTCCTCATAACTCAATCTAGGGGCTTGGGTTCTTCGAGTCTTACCTTGGCTTCTCTTGTTGTGCATAGGAGATAGATCAATCTTTGGAGAAGAAAGTCGTGGCTTCATTTTCCACTACTGGATCTAATCTTTCATATATGTAACAATGCACTTGGGATCTTTCATTCATAATCAAAAGCTCTATGATTTGAAACTTCTTCATACATGTATCTTGGATGTAATAGTACTATTCATGTTATGTTTATGGTATATGTTGGTTTAATTACATACCAAATCTAATGAACTACTTCGTTACTTAGATATGGTTATTGTTGAATACATGGTGTTATGCTTTCAGTATTGTTGTTTATTGTGTGGAATAATATTAAGGTAATCAACAAGCCTTTCTCTTCATTCCTGGGACCCATTTTAGGATAATACTATTGCTTCCCTAACTGGAGGTTCGTTTTCCTTTACTAGTCGTGCAAGTTCCCTGTGAATCTTACATTTGGTGTCACCCAAAAATTACATACTTTTTGTCCCAAAGAGCTCTTCAGATCTCTTTTGTTTATATTGTAACCAAGGCATATCTTTGAAACCTTTCCAATGGTGGCCGAACCATACAGTTGGATGGGACTCCTACACCAAATGGTGTGAGATCTAATTGGGACTTCACATCGGGGAGATTCCGTTACATTTTGGAAGCATCCAACGCCATCAGCAAGTTAATAAACCCTAGATCAGATTTGAATTATAAAACCCTAGAAAGATGAAAATCCCTAACCCTATTTTGGTTGTTCCCTCTACAAAAACCCTAACAATCGAATTAAAACATAGTAGGGTTTGAAAATACTATAGTGTAAAAATAATCTAGGTATATGGTAAAACCCTAGCAAGGGTTGAAGTGAATAAACCTTGGGAATTGAAAGCCAAAACAATAGAGATAATGTTTTCAATAAAAACAATGTTTAATAACTAAAACCGTAGAGTTTCACCCTCTGAGAATACATGGAACCCTAGATTAACAATATTGACATCATGCTCCTATATTTGTGTTTTTTTCTTGGCTATACTTGGTGGTGAAAATTGTAAGCACATAAAGGAAGCAAGATAAGAAGGATATAAACACTCATGCTTGTTGATGATGAGCATGATTGAAGGAGGGAACTGTAAGGAACCTAAAGTAATTGATGTTAACAAGTTCATTGAAGATTAAAAGAGTAAGAATGCATCATTTAATTTTCTAAAAGAATCTTTTTTATGAAGCATGGAATCATAGAAGAACGC
>APFE030961794.1:4284-22647 GCA_000404065.3 Pinus taeda
ATAAATAACTAATAATAATAAATAAATAGATAGAAAACACAAACTTAATAGAAAACAAAAATTAAGGGAGAGAAAGAAAGCAGACAACTAGGAGGAGAGGGCTGGGATCCAGCAACTACTAATCTTCCAACCATCCTCTCTATTCAGATTGATCGGCCTTTTTTCAATTTCAAGGGCTTCCCTAAATTTCCGGTGATGGAATTGAGACACTCTAGCAATCACACTAGCCTCCTCGATGCAGACATGATGATTGGTTTTCTCTACATGTTCTGCTAAGAGGTCATTTTTCTCTTGATCATGCTTCTTAAGATAAAAGAAAATATCCATATTACCTACAAGCATATGACATGACATTATAATATTAAACACAAGCATATATACCTTATTTTACCTTTAGCTCATCGAGGCTTCTTCCATCATCTTCCTTGATTAAAACGATCTTCAATCCCTTGATCTGATTCATTTCATATCATCATCTCATGGACTCCATTTGTTGGTGTTCTTGTTGAAACATTTGCTTCCTCTCTAGATTAGTGAACCCTACGATGAGGATTCCATCAGAGAATTTTTTAGGATCTTGTATATCCCCAACAGACAGATGTTTCCTTTTTGACTTGATGTATGATGAGCCTTAGATGGCTCCTTTCTTCCCTTTAATGTCCACTGAGGTTCCCAAGAGATATATATCCTGCATGTTGTCTGCCATGGATTTTTTTCCTTCATGATCCTTATGGAGATGTTATGGGCTCTTGTTTCTAATGCTTCCATGATGCCATGATGTCATGATGCATCTTGTTATCATTGTCATTTCTTATAACACAAGATTTAGGAGCTTATGATAGGATCCTTTTGTGAGGGATATTATCTTACTCATAGGAGAGATTTGTTACTCCCTCTTTCCTTGGCCTTTTTCTTCAGCTTCCTCCATCTTTCAGTGATATGAGCTTCCAAAATATTTCTTTATAGCATTGAATCCTAACTATACTTATTTTTGTCTTTGCTTGAAGACCAACCTTGCCTTTCCTTTCTGCACATGGTTGAATTATTTTATCATTTAATACTATAGATTGTAACTTATCTAGGATAGAGACCACAAATTTTCGGGTGAGGTAACCTTCTTTGTTTATCTAAAATTATCATAAACTAAATACTGACGTAGAATTGATTAGCCATTATTGATTTGAATGTTAACTGAAAGCATGGAAATCGAGGAAAACTATTGGAGAAGAACACTTTACGACAGCTAATAAACCATAAGAAAGATGCAAAATAGAAGTGAAAATAGAAAATACACAGATATACCAGACAGCGAGATTGATTATGGAGTTCATCCCTGATGGACTACGTCTCTGGGTCTGCTTTCAAGATGGGCAACCGTTTTTATTAGGAATGAGAAGAAAGGAGTTGATTAAATAGTGAATTAGACAGACTGAACTTGCACACAGGAAATTTTAACCTCTTTCATCAAATATCTCTCTGAACCAGTTTTCCAATGCCACTTATGCTTTCCAATTCTGACTCCAGATGCTCCCGAAACACTGAAAACAAAATCGCCTCTATCCCTCCAAAATCTGCACATGAAACTCAAAACCACTCTCCAATGTTTTTCAAAGGACAAATATGCCTTTTATAACCCTGCAAATACACTGAAACCTCCTTGACTGCCTTTAGGAATGAATTTTCTGACTTCTAGGGTTGATTTAGGGTTTTTAGTTATGATTTTCCACCTTGGTTCATCATGCCATGGTCTTCGAATTAGTTGACAACAAAATCAACAATAAAAACCCAAATTAAACTTTATAATAGCTCCAAAACCGCAAGTGGTTAGCATTAACTGGGCGGATTTGGACAGTGCATGTGAAGGCTGGACAAAGCCCACGGTCAGCACGTTGCTAGTCCTACTGCGATTTGAAAGCGGTTAACTGTAAACTTCCGACAACCTGCTCATCGTAGCAGCTAGCTCTATCCCGTTCACATGTCGAGGTTCCAACATGGTTTGTAACCCGACGGTTAGGAACCCCGATGGCTTACCTCTGCTCACATGCCTTCTTCTTCGGCGGTTCCAACATGGTTACCTGCCAGCGGTTAGAGCCTGTTTCATTAGATATATGTAATGTTTTACATGGTTTATAAAGGCCGAGACTTAGTTTTTTAGTACATTTGATTTGGAAAGGGTGGAAATGTATTTAAATACATAGGTTAATGTATTAGGGTGAGGGTTTTTAGCATAGGTTAGGATTTAGGATTAGGTTTAGCATAGGATTTGATTTGATACATGGTTTTAGATATGAATTTGATTAGGGTCTGGTGTTTAGTTTTAGTCATTAGGATTTAGATGTAGGATTAGGGTATAGATCTATAATTTCAAAAACCCTTTTACAATATTTTGTCACAATGTGATATAAAACCACTTGCTTATCGTTGACATGACGATATTGATCCTTTTGCTATGACGAAAACCCTGACGATATATCAACCTCTGTGATGGATGACAAAACCCACGCACATCGTCGACTCGAGCTATCTTTGCAATGACAACCCGGACGATGAACCTATGCCACAGATGACACTTCCGTCGAACCCAAATCTTGAACAACCTAATCATAACCAACACTGTCAAAACTGAACGATGCCCATAACTAAGGCGACGACAACACTGAATATTGATGATGACACTTGAGCCTATACAATTGAATCAACGAATCCTCCTGGATCATTCCTCTCCACTTGAAATATTTTGGACCATAGAAGTTTGACTAATTAAATAGTCGATGAGAGTAGAACTCCCTCTCTTTCCACCTTGACCTAACGATGTACCATTATATTCGATCAATCACCTGCAAGTGATGACCCTGATGATGCTGACCATGATATATTTCGATTTGGTGACCTGTTTCTTCCATCTATAGTATGAACAAATTGCGACAATGGGTTAACAACATGTTATCAACATGGCAATTGAATTCTTTCCACGAAGAATCATGAGTTAGTGATTCAAAAACATCTTTTAAAACAATATTTGTAGAACTTTGTTCAATACATCTTAGGGGTATTAACATTCTACTTTCTGGAATAACTGAAATATCCAAAGACTCCTTTGATTTTGACTTCATATCAATTACTTGACTTGATTTACTTTCGTGTTGACTGATTACTAAGTGAACTTGTTGCATAGAACTCATCCAGCTGTGATGTAAACACTGTTGCAACTTAGTTTGACTTTGAAAGTATCTAAGTAATTTTTTATTTACTTGAATCGCTATTTCTTTGTCTATTAACTGATATCTCCATTGACTAACACTTTTTCTTAATGCATTAGTTTTCAAATTATGATAAGGAAACTTTAGATCTGCTTTCGAAAATGCTTTTTCATGAAAACTTATAGACTTCCTCTTCACTTAAAAAGAGGCTTCATTACTTTTTAAAGCATGAAATGATGATGCAATACCAAATAAATGTAACACTGACTTTCCCCAATACTGAGCTGCACCCCTGAAACTGAAAATAAACATACCATCTGAAACTAGTCTCTGATTAGACTCACATGTACCATTCCCTACAATACACTGTTGATGATGATATTTTGTAGAATTTAGTTGAATGAATGAGTTGAGATTCATTCTGTCTTTAAGAAGATGTTCATAGGACATTAAATGTATCTCATGTTGCTTATCTTGTTTATGAATAAGATTTCTTGGAAAAGAATTAACCACCTTGACCAATTGATCCATAAATTGAATCTCGCATTCTGAACATTCATCCTTATGTTGTTCCTTAATAAACATGAGTACATATTTACTTGAACTTATTAACTACTTAACTTGATTTGTAATTATTAAATCCAAGTTTGATTTGACTTTATGTGCCCTAACAATAAATTCAACCCCTTCTTTCTTTAGGTGATATTTATGTTCTCTTCTATAAAACACTGCATCTCTATCATAAAGATAAGGACTTCCTAAGACAATTCCACATATGTCTACTGGGACCACATCTAACTCCACTTCATCAATATACTTAGTTGTAATTGCAAATTTTAACCGACACTGCTTTGTGACATGTATCTGAGTTTATTTATTAATCCAACCTAATGGGTATGGTCTTGGATGATTCTGTGTCTCCAATCCTAATTGATTAACTATATGTTCAGATATTAAATTTGTTTGGGATCCACTGTCAAACATTGTGTCAATATTTGTATGCTTAGAAGTTATCCTTATGTGGAAGAGTTCAACTCTTTTATCTCATGTGAAGGATTTATGTTTGAAGAAGATACAATAGTTTTTGAACTTGAACCAGTATCAGAAGTTTTACCTATTGTAACCATGGCGGTTATCCTCCTTTCATCACCTGAATCTGAACCCAGATCTTGTTGGATTGCCACAATGGCCTTCTTTTCATCCTTCACCTTAAGGAACTTTTTGGGCTTAAGTTCTAGATGAAGTTTCCAACACTTCGATTCATCATGACCGATTCTCTGGAAATGAGAACAAGTAGGTCTTTCCTTCTGAACAATCGTTGATTTCTTTCTCTTCGAAATGTTCTTCCAGTTACTGTCACTGGAATATTTGGTTTCCAAATCTTTGGATGATTGAGATGAAAACTTGAATGGTCTGCCACCTGATTCAGTATGTATGGCCTGAACACACACCTCATCAAAATCATCAGGATTAAACATCAATAAAGTATGCTACAAATATGAATGTAAACTGTCGATGTATTTTAACAAAATTTCACGTGCATCCAATGAAATACCAAGCACCGATGCTTTCTTTCTGAACTCCTGAGTAAACTCCTGAACACTCTGCCCTTTACCTTGCCTCAAATGTTGCTAATCAATAACAACATGCTGCATGTATCCTAAAGGATAGAGTTGTTTCCTAAGAGCTTTTAAAAACTTAGACCATGAAGAGATGACTTTTCCTTTATGCTTTACATCTATTTGAGTTTTACTTTCCCACTAGATTAAAGTTGTTCCCCCCATTCTAAGTGTAGCTAACTGAATTTTACTTTTATCTCTACAAATGTTCTAAATGCAATAATACACTTCTAACTGCTTTATCCAGTTATCTAACTTTTTAGGATTCATTTCGCCATCATAAACAAGTAACTCAAATTTAACATCAAGTTTCAAAAGAGATGTTTTCTTAGGCTTCTTTTCCATTTCAGATTCTGCACTGGAAGAAGAAGAAGAAGAAGAGGATGATGGAGATGATGGAGGTGAAGGAGGTTTATCAGCCTTTCATTTACCTTTGTCCTTCTTCGATGCCTTTGAAGAAAAAGTTGCATCTCTTGCCTTCTTGTCTTCATACAATTATCCCAACATCTACTGCATGGTTAAGAATGCCTGTTGAAATTGTTCCTCCCTCATCTTAGATTCAGTGTATTCACCTGCATCAGGTCCTGACATGGTCGATTTCTGAACGAATTGTCATTTTCCAATCTCTAGATCGATCTGCTCAATGATTCCTTCTCCTCATTGTGACTTAGACCTAGTTAACATTCAATGCCACATTCTACAAATGCAACCTGCTCTGATACCAAATTATATGATCTGAAATGATCATAAACTAAAGACTGATGTAGAATTGATTAGCCATTGTTGAGTTGAATTTTAACTGAAAGCATGGAAATCGAGGAAAACTGTTGGAGAAGAACACTTTACGACAGCTAATAAACCATAAGAAAGATGTAAAACCGAAGTGAAAATAGAAAATACACAAACATATGAGATAGCAAGATTGATTACGGAGTTTTTCCCTGATGGACTACATCTTAGAGTCCGCTTTCAAGATGGACGACCGTTTTTATTATGAATGAAAAGAAAGGAGTCGATTACATAGTGAATTAGATAGACTAAATTTACACAGAGGAAATTATGACCTCTGTCAATAGATAGCTCTCTGAACCATCTTTCCAACGCCACTTACGGTTTCCAATTCCGACTCTGGATGCTCCTATAACATTGAAAACAAAATCGCCTCTATCCCTTTAGAATCTGCACATGAAACTCAAAACCACTCTCCATTGTTTTTCAAAGGACAAATTTGCGTTTTATAAGCCTGCAAATACACTAAAACCTCCTTGACTACCTTTAGGAATGAATTTTATGACTTCTAGGGTTGATTTAGGGTTTTTAGTTATGATTTGTGACCTTGGTTCACCATGCCATGGTCTTTGAATTATTTGAAAACAAAGTAAACAATAAAAACCAAAATTAAACTTTATAATAGCCCTGAAACTGCAAGTGGTTAGCATTAATCGGGTAGGTTTGGACAGCGCATGTGAACACTGGGCAAAGCCCGTGGTCAGCGCGATAGTGGTCCCGTTGCGATTTGAAAGTGGTTAACTATAAACTTCTAACAGCTTGCTCACCATAGCGGCTAGCTCTATCCCCATTCACATGTCGAGGTTCCAACACAGTTTTGTAACCAGATGATTAGGAACCTCGACGGCTTACCTCTACTCACATGCCTTCTTCTTCGGCAGTTCCAACATGGTTAGCCACCAGCAGTTAGAGCCTGTTTCATTGTATATATGTAATTTTTTACATGGTTTATAAAGGCCAAGACTTAGTTTTTTAATACATTTGATTTGTAAATGGTGGCAATGTATTTAAAATACATAGGTTGATGTATTAGGGTGAGGGTTTTTAGCATAGGTTAGGATTTAGGATTAGGTTTAGCATAGGATTTGATTTGATACATGGTTTTAGGCATGAATTTGATTAGGGTTTGGTGTTTATTTTTAGTCAATAGGACTTAGATGTAGGATTAGGGTTTAGATCTAGAATTTCACAAACCATTTTACAATCTTTCATCACAATGTGATGTAAAACCACATCTTTATCATCGACACGACAATATTGATCCTTTTTCTATGACGACAACCCTGATGATATATCAACCTTTGCAATGGACGAAAAAACCCATGCACATCGTCGACTCCAACTATCTTTGCAATGACAACCTGGACGATGAACCTATGCCACAGACGACACTTCTGTCGAACCCAAATCCTGAACAACCTGCTCATAACTAACATTGTAAAAACTGAATGACAGCCATAACTGAGGCAATGACAACATTGAATAATGATGATGACACTTGAGCACTTGTACAATTGAATCAACAGATCCTCCTGGATCATTTGTTCATTGATATTTGTTACCTTGATCATCAATGATCACTACCTTCTTATCATCTTTCCTAGATCTTATTGAAGTTATTATTTAATTCTTTAGTGCCTTTACTATTGTATAGGTCTAAGTGACCTTCTTTACTTTAATTTCCGAGAGTATATCTAGTATTTCATATATCTCTCTTTATGTCTCCTCTTCTGATATTTAAGTATGAGAGGACTTTTGAGTGATATCACATGAATCCTATGAATCTCTTGATGGATTCAAACAAATCCTGACCTTCATAGACATTTTCATAGATATCAATGGTTTCTCTTTTCTATGAGGATTATGACAATCCTCCTTATTGTATGCAAGGACTTTCGATTATCTAACCAATTTATAAATCCCTTTGCAATCATGAAATCATTTAACCAAATCTGATTATAAAATTGAAAGATACTTACTTGGTGTGTGAAGAGGAGATCTTCACCTTAATGCTTCTTTTTCTTGAGTTTCCCATCATTAATATCTTTTCATCACGAATTCCTTGGAGGCCTTCTAGCACCATGACATCAGTGGTCTTGACATCACCGAGACTTCTTCACAACCTTCCCAATTCATTTTAAGGTACTTTTGACTTCAACATATTGTTGACATGTTAGTGATACTATGTTCTGATCTGAGAACCATGTTATTGAGATCATAATCATAGACAGAATTTGCGACTGTGACAAGTATATTGATATGGCACCGCACAGTGATGTTTATGTGCATTGTGTAGAGAGGAAATGTATTGAGAGCCCAAACTTGTCAATAACTAAACCGTGGGTGGCACTGTATAGATGGATTGTCTCATCACCGAAATTGCTTTGATGTAATGACTACACTGAGACAGTGATGTAATCATGGATTGTGAGAGGTATTCCCTGGATTACTTTTGCAATATATATATATAATTATATAATATATATATAAAATATATACACCTGATACTATCTTTTATGGCATGGAGAAAGTTCGGTGATCAAGAAGTGAGGATCACTGATATACTCCATCAAATTGAGCATGAGTTGAGTGCATGACCGTAATTATTAAATTTTATACTCCATGACTATTGTAGACGTGCTTGTTGTATACTTTATCCTTTAATCTTTTCAACCTTCTTTGATGTCCTTGAATATAGATCCTTGTATGTCTATTTTGTTTCCATTCATTTGACTTTAGCATCTTAGCTCTGATACCATGTTGAAGAATCTAGGGCAGAATAAATTAATGAGATTCTTCTTAACATGATAACTATTTGTGAGGTGTTTCAACTTATTCTTGTTAGCAAAATCTTCCTTTTCATATTATTAGAGTGTGTCTTCATTAATTCATCAAATAGCTACCAAAAACAAAGAGATAAGAACACAAGATGTTGGAATTCTTCCAAGGCCAAAGCCTCTCACTCTTTGAGAGGAAAACCCACACAAATTCTTCTTATAGAGATTCCAATTGACAAATACCAAAACCAAGACCCTTGACCTATACTTCCATTCCTAGACCAAGACATAGTCACCCTTCTTCTCTTGATTGTTCAATTACTTCATGGCACCAAAACATGATCACTACAATATTCCTATGTTGTGATCTATCCCTGAACTTTGGCCTCATCATTCCTTCATCGTGTAACATTTAGCAGCATCATGTAGTACCTTGCATCATTGATCATATCACCATAGCACATGTTCATCGAAAATCACTAAGCACCATTGTTCATCCGCATTTTAGTGAGTATAATCTTGAGACAGCGAGGAGAATATCATTGCAATATTACCCCAAAGCAATCTGCACTGTGATCACCACAATAACTGATCTTCTCGATGCCTAGATCATCAGAAACTCAGAGAATATGTTGAGAAGGTTTCTATGTATAATCCACATTTTTCTTTCCTGTACCCATCCGAAGTTTCAGAGATATGTCAAGTCTGTCCACTATGGAAATGTGAAGGTACATGCTCCTATTTATAGTTGTTGCATCATAAATTTAAGTCAACCTATCCTTATGAACCAACATGTCTTATTTGCTGACCCGACATGTCATATATATGTATGTGTGTGTGTGTGTGTGTGTGTGTGTGTGTGTGTGTGTGACGTTCTCCAAAGGTTTTGTCTCCATTTATTGAAGTTGGCATGAAGTTTGAGCACATATATATTGATATCGTAAGGATGACCATGCTTCTCTATTATTGAGGACTCTTACAAGTCTAAGAGCACTTCATAGACTCTGAATTATATATTTATGACCAAATGATAAATCCCAAAATACATCAAGAAGAATTCTTTGACCTATGAAAAACTCTTCTTTCTAATAAACAAATATATTTGTTTCTTCTTTAAATAAAATCATAATTACAAGCTGCTATGAAGATTGAACCTAGTTACACTTTCTTCAACAAGATCCTCTATATTTGTTGAGACTACACAAACTAGATCTGACTTAGATGAATTTGGTAAGGAAGGGATTGTTGGGTAAGAATTGATCAAGGAAAAAACTTTAAAAATTCTAAGACCAATTTCAGTATATGAGGTTTCGTCATTTTGGTATCCAAAGAGAGAAGAGGCGTTATTAGTTGTGGGCAAAGGTCATGGATCATAATGAGTCAATTGGTCAATGGAAATTATCTTTCCACCATGAGGAAATATAATGGTATGATATAATGAACATGCCACCACTTTCATTGAATACATACAACGCTCGTCAACCATAATCTTGTAAACTAGTGGGGCATCAATGACTTCAATGTCAATGAGGGCCATATTACTTGCAAGTTCATTGGGAACATATTGATAGAAACCCACTGGCTGAGAAGGATGTGCATCATAAGGCCCAACAATGTTGGAAAAGGATACAAATTCTAGAAAACCCAACTTCTTCCATACATGTTTGGACATGATGCAAGTGGACACGTCATCATCGATGATGCAACCATGTACTTATGTTTTGAAAATACACATTTGTATTACAGGCATTTTCCCACAAGAACATAGGTAGATATTGATCATGAATCATGGCCTTGGTTGCTCTGCCGATAGCCCTACTCTTCCTCTCTACGTCTACATTCTATTGCAGATTATATGGCACTGATAGCTCCTTCTCAATTCCTACCTCCTTGTAGAAGTTATTGAACTTTTTGGAGGTATACTCTCCCCAACTATCTGATCTGAGACTTTTATTTTCTTCCCCATCTATTTCTCCATAAGAAATTTGAACTCTTGGAACTAATTGGATACCTTGTCCTTGGCATTCAAGAAGTATATCAATGTTCTACTAGAGAAATCATCTTTAAATTTCACATAATAACAATATCCAGTCACAAACTCCATGGACATAAGACCACACACATCGGAATGGATCAATTCCAACACACACTTGGAGCTACTCGCACTGCTTGGAAAAGTAGTCTTGGCATACTTTCTAAGCTCACATCCCTTGAAAACTCCATAATGTCTACACTAAAATCCAAAAGACCAATGACCATTTTCCACAACAATGGTAAAACTCTATAGTGTAAGTGATTGGTCCTCTTGTTCCATAGCTCACATAGGTTTCCACTATCGTTCATAAGGGCTCATATTGGTTGTCTTCTCAAAAAATATAAGTTATCCTCTTTTCCTCCTAATATTTTCCTCATTCTAGGATCATATATTTTGATCTAACAAGTACCTATCCTCTTATAAAGCTAACCTCATAGCCCTGGTCCTCCATGGTTGAAATGAAGAGTAGGTTCTCCTCTAGTCTAGGTATGTGCAATATTGCGTTCACCTCCATAGGACATCCTAAATCCAAATGGAAATATATGATTCCCACACCCTCCATTGCATACTTGGAATTATCACCAACCTCCATGTGTGCATCCATGTGCTCCTTAGCGATACTAGTGAATAGATCACAATAGAAGCTCCATTGTCCACAAACAACACCCACGCCATGGTGCCAAAAAGACAAGACACCAAGGAAATCCATTCTCAAACTTATTGGCTAGCTCATCCATCTATGCATATGAATCCATAAGTGTCTTCACCTTGCCCTTATTTTTTGGACATTAGCATGCATAGTATCCATATTTATGACATGCAAAGCACTTTACTTTGCTCATATCCTTTCTTTTCACTTTGTGAAGATGGTCTTCCACGTGGGTTATACTTGGATTTTCCCTTGCCCTTATTTTCTTTTCTATCCAAAGAAATATTCTCCTCATCCACACCCTTGCATTTTCCACTAGTTAATGATTCTTACCATATCTCCTTTTTGGTAAAATTGTCCCATAACCTAGTCCAATCATTGAGCTTATCATGTGCAAGGATACATGTCACAAAGGTAGCCATTGTTTGGAGAAGCTGCTCGAGGCTATATTAACAAGTTAATCCTTATCCATAACTTCCTCAATAGCTTCAATTTCATCTTGAAAATGTTATATCTTGGTGAAGTATGAGACTATTGTTTCATACATGTTCATTTTAATGTGTCTCAAATTATCTCTTAACACCATCATATGGTTCTAGTTATTGCTTTGGTATAGTGTTGCCAAGGCTTCCACATTTTATCGATTTTATTATTCCTTTAGATGTGATGGATTATATTATCCTTCACAACATCCAAAATGATACACCTAGGGATCCAGATATCAAAAATAGGCTCAAAAAATGAAAGTGCTTGAAATATCCTGAAATCGGCGTCAAGTCATGTGCTTGTCGTCTTGATTCCAACGATGCTTAAATCACCTCAATCCGACGTTGTATGAATAAGTTATGACATTCTTAAGTTATTGACCAATAAAAAAAAATGTTGATGGGTTGACTAGGCTACTAACTGGGCAGTCTGTATTGCTAACATTATGTTGACGCCAGCATGCCAACTGGGAATATAAACGGCCAATCAGAGCCTGCCAAGTATCAGTTCATACAGGAGTAATTTGGAATCAATTGGTTGGTTTGAGTAGATGAGGTGGCCCAATTTATCCCATGGCCCAATCAGAGATTGCCACATGGCGCCTCCTCATTGGTCAAATTTTTTATGTTTAAGCCAAAAGGCCTTGGCGAGGTTCAACCCCTTGACTTGTCGTACACAAACTTTGTGCTCTACCATAACGCCATCAGGCTAGTTCTTAACCATATGAGTGTCATATTATATTTCAATTCATATGGTTTCTGCATTGGGGGAAGGGGGCAGGGCGCTTGGCCCCAGCCCTGGTCATATGTCGTCCACACGACCTCGACGAAGGGTGCAAGGACCAAACCCAACCCCTGTGCACGGAGTTTTCATAGGACTATGCATGAGCCATAGGGTGTTACTGGAGTGGGGGAAGGGATTCAGCCATAGGCCCTAGTGTTATGGGACTCCAAGGGACTAGGCGTGGATCCAAGTCCGACAGGGCGGCAATATGGGCATAGCCCCAAGTCACATGGCCCAGTGTGTAACCAACGGCAAGCAAGAGGTGAGCACGGTAGCGAAGTTGACCCCGAATCCAGGCCACGTTGCCACCACGTGACCCTATCCCAATGAGAAAGGAGCTAGATCTGGCAGGGACAGACCATTGGCCCCAGCCCCAGACTTTATTCCCTCCATGTAACCTGGTTTTTGTGCATATGAATTATTGGGCAATTTAATGAAGCTAAAAATTACACCGTTTCTAGGCGAAATTGTCACTTGGCGGAATGATAAAAGGGTGAGAATGTCACACAATTTAGCAAGTTTTGTCAAATTGCAAGACAGATAGGAGAGCTTGGATTGGAGAAGCATAACTTACTTTTTAACCTTTTTGAGCTCAAGAAGAGCCTAGATGGGGGCTTTTGAGAAAATCACTAGTAGTCTCAATTTTCTCATTTTAGCACTTTATGATGGACTTTTCGCATGATCAAGTCTTTTAGTTCCAAAGACAACCAATGTTTTGAAGCATTTTCAAGACATTTTGAGCATGGAGAGAACCTAGTAAGGGGTTTTTTGATCTAGATCTCTTTAGCTACTAGAAATAACCAAGATATTTTACTTCTATGATGTTAGCAGAATTGCATATGAAAGAGTATGAAAAGCCACATGTGCATGCTTAAAAGAAGATGAAACATAACGACAACCATCAAATCACAAGACACAAACACATTAATAACGAAGTTCACCTTGTGTGGGTTACGTCTTCGGGCCTGGTGTCAAGAGTTGGGGGGTTGCTTCATTTAATACTGCAGGATGATGATGAGTACATAATACATTCTTTATCATTAGAAGGATAAATTTCCTCAACTAGAGTGCAATGTCTCTCCACGAGACGTTTTCCCTATAGGAACTCTCACTCAAATGGGCCCACCTTGTTAGGATATTCCAACACATAGGAAATAGTAAAGTATAACTTGGTCTAGTGCAGAGTTAGGTAAAGTGTGTTTATTTACTATGTACATTTGTAACTTACAATCTGATGGTCACAATATGTTCTAGACATGAAGTGATCTGACAGTTCAGTCTCTCATCGATATTACTGATAATTGATCCATGGCTTAACACCCGATTGTTCCATGATCTCTATTTAAATAGCATGGAGAGCCATTTGTAGGGTAACTGTTCATGAGAGAAGCTTATGTAAATTTTCTTTCTTTTATTAATAAATTGCCTGAAGTGGCCACATTGGCTCAGGCCTTGGATTGTTTCCCTCTTTAAGGGTTTTAACCACGTCAAGAATACTGGTGTATTGATCTGTGATCTATTTGTGAGTGGTATCCTTTGGTGTTCTATCTAAGAAATTTACCCTGTAAATTCCTACATGGTATCAGAGCTATTTGAGGGTCGCATCTGTTGGTGATCCAAATCTAAAGCCGGTACAACTGCATCCGATTGTCGTTTCCTAGATCGACTGTTTCTAACTACTTTCAGGCCGAGAGGACTACTCTATTGTGTTAGGAGCATCTGTTCCAGTGAGGAACAACTTTCATTTCACACAAAAAGGTTTCCAGTAGCCCTAGCTACATCATTTTTAGATTTGGAGGTATACAATTTTTTTTGCAGTTTTAGTTATTCATCTCTCTGTTTAATTCGGTTTATTTAGCTCTCTGTTTTTTATTACCGGATCTTATCTTTCACTTTTGTGTATGCTCTTTTCCCTGCGACTCTATGCGATCTAGGCAAATCAGAAATGAAAAGGAAGGATTTTTCTCATGTGCATGCTCTTTTTCGCCGCACCTCAGTGTAGTCTTGGAAAATCGGAAACATTGAGGAAAATATTTAATTTCCAACGAAAGCTAACTTCAAGCCATAAGGTTTGGTTTTTTTGCATGTCCATGTTGGGTTTTGTGGTTTTTTATTTTGCAGACAAAAAGAGATTTTTCAAGTAAGCACGCACCCCAAAGCCTCAATGACTAACAAAAACAAAAACAAAAAACACCCTCCCTCTTTTCCAAAAATTACCAACCTTTCAAACTAGCTCACTTGGTCCAAAGTTACTTTATGAGAATAGAGGTCTTGGGTTCAAGTCTTTCTTTTTGTTGAGTTACTTTTTCAAAAAGCACATGTAACTTATGTTTTAAAGTTATTTTATGTAAAAGTGTTCTCACCCATTATAGAAAGCGAGTCACTTATAATTCTAAAGTCTCTTTATCTTTTAGTTAAGTTACAATTTAGTGAGTAGCTCATAAAGTACCATTGTAAAAGTGATTTTCACTTATTTATAAAAGTGGGTCACATAAAATCTTTTTTAAAGTGAGCTAATTATATTAAGTTTGGAAGGGGGGGGGTGTGGGGGGGTTAATATAACATTATCATTCACTTCCGCACATTCACGCATTTCATTGGCATCTTCAACAACATTTCTTCAAAAATCCATAACTTCTTCATCCGGAAGCTGTTTTCAGAGTCGTTTTTTTAATTGGCCTAATTTTTCGAGATCTTTCCATTGGAACACTTAGTTTCAATATCTACAGCCTCAGTTTTTGTTAAAATGGAAATTCCATGCCAAGTTATTCTTGACAGCACCAACTACTTCCAATGGTGGTCCTACATTGTGGATTTACTTAGAAGTAAAGGTCTTTACAAAATAGCCTCAGGCCAAGAAACTAAACCTAAAGATGAAGATAAGGTAGCCAAATGGGAAAATAGGCAAGATCAAGCATGTGGGTTAATACGGATGTCTATTTCTCCAGACCTTAGTGATCCAAGTTATCTTTTGTTTATAGATGCATTAAAATAATTACATATACAGTTTGTAGCTTAACCAAAGAGAAACCTTAAATGTGCACATGTGGGAGAAAGAAGAAGATGAGCATAAAAATACAAGAATACAAGAACTTGATAATGGAGTTCGTCCCTCCTGGACTACATCTCCAGGCCCTGCTCGATCAATGGGGAGGCCTTCATTCATTAAAAATGGCATCAAAAGAAGTTACATTCATCAGTTACAAAAATGGAGCATTATACTTCCATGCTGAAAATGCCAAAAAATTGGAGAGCTCTGCTGCAAAAACTGACACCATCGTTGGATTCTCGTCACCAAGAAATACGAAATCAGTATAAAACTTGCCTAATTCGAAGACTGGACCAAAATCACCCTCCTGCAAAAATTCATCCAAGCATGGTTCCACCAGTGTTTTTTGAATGTTCAGGGTTCCACTTCCTCTATCTCAGTTTCCGTACCTGGGCTATTGCATCTCTGCTCTCCCCCCATGCTGACAAAAATTTTATGTTTTAAATAATAACATGGGCGGACTTACCATGGTTTGGTTGTTATGGGTTATTTTTAATGAATACATAAATAACATATTCATATGATATAACAACCCAACCCATATATATATGTCATATATATATTTTTATATTTTATTGGAGGGTGGGCCCGTACTTCATGGGACCTGCACCCTTTCCGATCTGAACCACTAAGATCCTCATTAATCCCCTTTAGGTTGGCACTGTACATGTTTGGGTGGCGGGACCACCACATGGCCGCCTACCCAAGCCATGCCCGTTTCAGAGGTTGCGGTGATCAACCATTTAATATCTCCCACCATATACGTTATACGTTTGGGTTTAAATGGGGTGTGGATTGGTTGGGTCCGTGCCCCAAGGGCCAGCCCACCAACATATGTGTTGGTTTTTGTTGTTAACCATACCATATATGGTATACATATATGTAACCATATAATACATGTATTAATGGTTTGGATATATATGGGTTTTGTTTTATCCATAGTTTTGTTATATATGTATTAACCCTTTTAACAACCCTCCACGTGAATGTATTAATGGAGTTTTGTTATAATAACAAAAATGATTTTGTTATATAGTTTGATTTTGGTTTATATATATATATATATATATAGTTTGGATTTGGTTATATAGTTAAGGTATTAATTATATGAAAACAATAACCAAATGTTGTTTGTCTCTTGTGCAGGTTTAGGAGGTCAATGGGGAAAGCCAAGTGTCGAGACTTGAAGGCTGCCATGTGGGTCCCACGTGCTGACTGGGATGCCATGTGGTGCACTGTGGGCCCCATTTTTCCCCTACCATACCAAACTTTGAAGAGCTCTATATTTTGCATATGAGCTCAGATTGACAAATCGTTCATGCCACTGCAATCAGGAAGACGAGCACTCTCAATTGATGCCACCAAATCCACCTTTCTGCCATTTTGAATTTTGAGCTTTGTCCATCCCCTTAATGTCTCAAGATCCTCCTAGATCACTTAGATTCCATATCGCAGAACTTGATACCCCTAATGAAGCAATGAAATAGCTCACTAAAGTGTTTGGAATCAAAAATGAAATTAGAGCCCATCAACTCGAAAATGAGTTCTTTACGTTGGACCCCAATAATTTTTCTTCCATTGAAGAGTTTTTTCCCAAGTTCAAGACCCTTAGACTTCTCTTGGAAGGTGTTAAGGTTAAGAAAGAAGATGATAGCCTTATCTATTCCATTCTTACTAAGTTGAGACCAACCTACTCTGTGTTTGTTTCCACCTTCCATTCTACTAGAGAAGCCCTTATTTCTCAAGGACAAAACTACAAGTCCCCCTCTTTTGATGTCTTTTGTGATTCTTTAATAAGAGAACAAGAAAAACTCTTACATCTTGGTCTTCTTAATCTTGGAAACTCTTCTAATAAAGCCTTAGTTGTCCAGCATCAACCAAATTCAAAGAATCCTAAGAATTAGTATCCTAAAAAGAATGGTCCTAAACCAAACAAGGGTCCTAAGCAATTTCAGTCTCAAAATGAAAAATCAATTCAACAAAATGATAAGGCAAATAAAAACAGAGGGAAGAATATTGATAGACCTTGCAACTTTTGTAATCGAGATGGCCACTTAGAATCGAAATGCTTTAAGAAGATGGAAGTCTTGGGAGCAGCAATGAAGAAGTATAACATCCATTTGGAGTACTCTTCAACTTCAACTTCATCTTCAGGAATTGTACTTTCTGCATTTGGTTGTCAAGCATCTCGGTCTGGCTATGCACTAAATGTACCTTCTTCTTCTCATTCTCATGATTGGCTCATTGATTTTGGAGCTTCTTATCACATGGCCAAAAACAAAGCCATGTTTTCTTCTTTAAATGATTGTAACACCAAAAATATATATGTTGGTGATGATAGATATCTTTGTGTTGTAGGGACTAGAACTCTCATCTAGACAATGGTCAATTTAATGATGTATTATGTGTTCCAACCTTATCCTGCAACCTTCTATCTGTATATTAGATAACTCATTCAGGTGAAAGTAAAATCATTGAATTCTCACCTCATGATGTTGTAATTAAAGACCTAAGAGATCCTAGACAGATTTTAGCTACTAGTATTGTTGATGATTCTACAAGGTTGTATAAGTTTAACAACTTTGGGTCATCAACTCTTCCCTCAGTATTTGTTGCTCATAATGATGAAGTGAGCAAACTTTGGCATGAGCGATTTTGTCACTTAAACTATCGCTCCCTTCAAAATCTATGTAAAGAAAATATGGTGATAGGTCCTCCTATGGTATCTTGTAGAGATGGTGTTTGTTCCAGATGTGTACTCGGAAAACATAATCGGGGTAGTTTTGAAAACCATGCCTCTTGGCATGCCTCAGCCCCTTTACAACTTTTGCACAGTGATTCATGTGGCCCACTTCCAGTTGTTTCATTCTCTGGCTACAAGTATTTCTTAACTTTCATTGATGATTTCTCCAGACGCACTTGGGTATACTTCTTAAAAATCAAGAGTGAAGTATTTAACATGTTCTTGGCCTTTAA
>APFE030961794.1:23127-35194 GCA_000404065.3 Pinus taeda
ATAAAGCTGAAAACCCCCAACTATTTGTATATTATATTGATTGAGAACATGTAACAATACATAGTACAATACTCCTCGCAAGTACTCAGTATTATCTCCACTTGTTACACACAAACTAGCTCAGATCTAAATCAATCACTGGCTCAAATCTCCTCCGCTGCTTGCCTGCCTCCACTGCGCAATCCTGCATGATAATGACTGAGAATGGATGATCCATTCACGTGTTTCCCTTGTGTAACACTACGCAATCCTCATTGGCAACTCAATCCCACTGATTGTGAAAATATCATGCACAACTATAGTCACCACTGATAGCTCTCTTGCCCTTTCACTCACCTCTAACACTTGTCTCCACTGAACTTTCCATGCACTGAGTTAACTGATGTATTATTTAGTTGCTTTATGAGTTAATAATTAGTGAATTAATTAATAACTAATTCACACCACTCATCACTTAGTCTATTGATCAGTTGGACTAAATACAACTAGTTCAACTAAGTCAAACTGAACACAACTCCATCAACTCCTTATTCAACTCCACAAAACTCAATCATTGAAGTCCTAACTGAAGTCCTTCATGCAATATCTCAAGTAACCCATAAGAACCACGTATTTCCTTCTGGCAGCTGCATGTGCCACATCCGTAGCTCGAACTGAAGTGCTCCAAGAGAATAAGATAATGTTTATAGTCCAAATATTATTAAGAGCTAATAATATTTGACTATTCTATTTTTAGCCTCGTAGTCTAAAAATAGACTCCGCCCATATGACTACAAATAGAGGTCCATCTATTTTTACCAACATGACCAATCATCCACAAATAGCATCCTGCAACTCATAGACCATGATCCATATGTCTAAAAATAGACTTTGCGCCAAAAATAGCCAGCGGGTCCACTTAGTGAAGGCGACTTCTTTTCACTAAGCTCCATAATCTTGTTGTATTTTTAGCACTCCCTCTCAACAAGATATGGATTATCTGCAACCCCTATCCTGTAACTCTGGAATGTTCTGCATGCAACACATCTACCCGGTCCACTTGCTCCAACAACACTTGGAACAAAAAAAAACACTCCCAACTGACCACTTTGTTGGGCTAGGAACATACTCTGATGCTGAAGCTCTACCTGCTGCTAACAAGTGCTCCCTCTCTGACATTTGTGCTACTGCAACATATCCATGCATCTCGCACCATTGCACACCTTTCTGTGCCACCTAGCACTGTGCAAAACACTTGTGCCTCTCACATTGTTGCAGCCTGCTAGCTATGCGCTGTCCTAGGATTCCCTGCACTGTCACTCTCTCTGCCGCTCCATCCGCATCTGTCTCTACCCAATCATTCAGTTCCTGCTACTCCACATCAGGGCTCCCGTAGCAAGGTCTCATCCAAGAGGTTGGGTACCTCAAGGATCCTGCCCCTACTCCTTGGGACGATCAATCCACATCACCCCACCTCCTACCTGGAGGTATGGCTGCATAAAATCCCTCTGCCCACCTGGCTCAAAGTTTCCCCCTACTGGAGGTCTCTGCACGAGTAGATATCTCTACTCGATCTCCACTTAGCTTCCACTGTTGTGGCTGCCCCACAACCTCCTGAAGCTGCTACACCAATCGTGGCTCCTCCACAATCGTCTGAGACTTCTTCTGGCTCTGCATGTTGAGAGGTAATATACCCTCCCTCTCAACCACCAAGTCTCCATTAGTTGCCTTGCTGCTCAAGGCTTTGCATGCATCTCGAACCTCAAGAGCATACAGGTTCTTGACCCGTGAACCAATCTGCTTCACATGTCTAGTGATGTTGTGTCTAAGGAAAACCTTTCCCTTACTGAAGACTACATCATAGCCTCTGTCTTCCAACATCGTGATCAACACCAAGTTTCTCTTCAGTCCTGGTACATACTTGACATCGGTCAAGGTAAAGCGAGATCAATGCTCCCTCTGAAAAATAATTGTGCCTACACCTGAGACACTATACTTTGTTCACATTATTGCACAGGTTTGGCGTTGTGGCACAAGTGTTGTCCTTGATGGCAACTCACTCTGATGGCAACTCACTCTGATGACAAATCACATTTCAGGATCTCAGAATGAAGGAAATCATATATACGCAGGTTCACCTTAACGAAGCCGCGTATAAACACGGGTGATGCAGGAGCATTAGCTCCGAAAAACACCTTGTATTATATCTAAGCTAGGGGGTTTTCATGTTTTGAAGAAATATTAAATTTCATGTAAATATTAATATTATTTTGGGTGATTAATAAATTATTTGTGAGAAATTGTAAATGTGAGAGAAATTAGTTTCTAGATTATTTAGAATTAATGAGGGAGCCTAAGTTGGAATTAGTTTCTAAGTTTTAGGGATGTTGAGAGATTTAGGGATTTGTTGAGATATTCTAGTGGTGTTGAGATATTAAGGGGATTGAGGATTTAATCATATCATTTTTAAAATTGTATAAATAGGAGGGGGTTTTGAGAGAAAAATACATTGAGATAGTTGGGAAGAGTGAGAGTGTGATTGAGAGCAGGCTTGAACAGCCAAGGTTGTAAGCCTTCAGGTAGGTTGTAAGGGCCAATAAATTGTAAATCAGGCCAGGAGAAATGTTGTTGTAAGTAAATTCACTTTAATGAAAGTGTTGGTTTTGAGTTATGCACCTTAACTTGGTCAATTTGAGTATGATTCAATTTCTGTGTTGAAATGGCGAAATTGCTGGTATTTAATTTGCTGGTTTATAAGAGAAGAATTATATGTATGTTCTTCAAATGTTAGCAACAATTTGTTGTGTGTGTCTATGAGAGGAATTTTGTAATCGAAGTATGTTTTGTTGTCTTGGATGATGAGCAATATTTGTAAGCTCTAATTGAGTATCAATTGATATCGATTTTGTCTGCACATGCTAAGGAAAGGCGTTTGAAATTGGTTGAATTGCATGAATGGGAAATCACAATTAAACTAAATGACAGTGTTGTTGAAGTTAATAAATTGATTTCTGTGCAATCGAATTCACAACAGGGAGACAGGATTCGATGGGTCGATTTTTGTTTGTGAACATTATACAGTGAATTAATACCTGATATTGTTTGATAAAATCATAAGCATTGAAGAATTGAATTCTGGCAAAGACACGAATTGCAGCATTGAATTTGTCTGAAGAAGTAATTTAATGGAAAATTAATACCTGATATTGTCTGAAGAATTTTTTAATGGAAAATCAAAGGGGATGGATGCCGCTGAAGAAGTAATTTATCTTTGTATCCAGCAAAGAAAGCATTGTAAAAATTCAATTTGGTGCAAATTGGCAACGTAGTGAACGATAGACAACATTTTCAAAATCAGTGGAAGACAACCCAGTAGATGAGGTAAGCAATTTCATGTGTTTTGGAAATCACTGTGTATGTAACAGATATTGCTTTTTGCGTTGAATCTGCACAGAGGAAGAACATTTGGTGTGGCATATATGCAGCTACATCCTGGAGTTAAATTGAAGGCGTATTTGCTGGAAGAGGAAGATCAATTACAGCAATTGAATTCTAGTTACAGCGCCAAGATCTGGACTAAGAAAAACCAGGACAGTCGACACACAGATGTTTAAAATCGAATTCAGAAGAAACGTTGTGGAAATTGGGTTGAAGGGAGAGCATTGCTAAAATCTGGAAAGGTATGTTGTGGCTTAAAACTGAGTTTATAGTTGCCATAGCAGAAAATTGTTTGAAGAAATGTGTGAACGAAGTTAAATGAAATGAATTGGAGTTTTGTAATTTCCAGATTGAGATTTAATACATGGGCGCATTTGTTTCATGGAAAATTTATTTGAAATTCGGTATTAAAACCCATATGTGAAGTGATGGGTAGAATGCATTGAATAGTGTGTCGGTTGTTGAATATGTAAGGTGAGTTTCAATGTTATTTGAAATGATGGTGGCAGTATGAGATTTCATATCAGAATGCATGAAATCGATTGGGCAGTGGTGTGAATTTGATGGTTGAAAAACATAAGCACATTCTTTTATTTGAATTGAAATTCAGCCATCTATGAATGGAATTATTGGATTGAGTATTGTTTGATTTTACTTTTGCATCAAGTTAGAAGTTCAGATTGTATTGAGTTTGGAAATGGCATGAAGATTGTTGAATTGAGCACATGATTAAATGAGAAGCATTGGGGGTTTTAAAATAAAACAATGAAACTAACGGTTGTTAAAATTCTTTATAAGACTTGTATAAGGGGTTTTTAATGCTATTGAAACTTTTGAAAAGAAGATGGTTGGGTTGTGGGTTTTGAACCATTTATTGAAGATAGCTTCCGCGAATTTAAGTTGTTTGAGTTTGCCAAGAAATGAAAGATAAGTTTCTTCATATTAGTTGAGATTTCCAATGGGGAAAAATTGTCGTGTATTGAAGTTGAATTGGGTAATTGTTTGAGGCGCATGTGTTTATATACAGTGTAGGTAAAGATTCTGGGGTTTGCAGGCCCTACCTGCATCATTTTTGGTATCAGAGCTTGGAATGCTCTGTTGAAGATATTTGTTTTCTGAATGAAGACATAAGGTTTTGTTGAAGAACTGAAATGTATTTTTGAATATATGATGAATGATTTAAAGAAGATCAGATTTCTAAATCTGATATGCAAACTACACAAGTGAACAGGATTGCAAGGAGGAAAAGATCATGCAAGATCGTAAGAGGTGAGATGATTTTTCTGATTTGAAATTTGTCAATGCAGTTTATGGTTGCAGAGAAGATGATGGCAGTGAACCTGGCATTCAGCTAAAGGCTGAATAAGGAGGAGAATTGCAGTGTCCTAAAGAAGAAGGTGAGTTGAAGAGATAGCCTGGAGAGAGCAGAGAGAGTGCTCGAAAGGTTCCAGAGGCAGTGAACCAAGTACTTACCAAAAGACTGAGTGAGGAGAGCTTGGTGAGGTAAGTGGCAGCAGAAGAGATTGTTGTCGTAGAAGCTAGTACAACTCATGGTGAGTGAGAAACTCATGGAGAAGATGATCATGGAGGATCAGAGAAGAGGTTCAGAGGAATGCCACAGAGATGAGATGACTGCAGAAGTTTGAGAAAGAGAGATTGTAGTAATGAAGGTACAATTTCAGGTACTGGAAGAATGGCTGCAAGAGCAGGAAAATCAAAATAGAAAATGGATCTTTCCACTGAAGGGAAATAGAGTGATTTGGAGACAATTGCAGAGGAGGTTGAGGCAAATTGTGATTGCCTTGTTGAAAAAGGAACTTAGAGTTCTTGAGCCAGAGATGGAATTTGAAGATTCCAAATGCAGATTTGTTCAAAAGGAAGTAATGGAGGAAGCAGTCAAGACTGAAAAGTCTTGTGATTTAAAACCTAATGAGTTGTGTATGTTTGCAGGTACAGTACAGGGAGATGAACAAGATTTAGAGTTTGTTCAAGAAGAGTTGAATCTGAAGGATGTTCAGATCGATGATGAGATAGTAAGATCTCAGAAGGAGATGAAGACGAAGGAGTCTAATCAGGATGTTGATGCAGAAAGAGAAGGACCAGCTGATGATTGGTCAAGCACTGGTGAAGGTATGGAAAATCGTGT
Organism: Pinus taeda; assembly: GCA_000404065.3. Classification (NCBI taxonomy): domain Eukaryota; kingdom Viridiplantae; phylum Streptophyta; class Pinopsida; order Pinales; family Pinaceae; genus Pinus; species Pinus taeda. Next base: position 28,691 of record APFE030961794.1, read on the forward strand.
GAAGTTTCCAAGTTCTACTCCTAATGAAGTTGTTGAATTGTATAGGAAACTAGATCTCCAGAGAAGAGAGTTGGAGAGACAGAGGACTTATGTGCAGGTTAATTTGCTGAGGAAGCAAGACAGGAAAGTTTTCATGAAGGAAAGTCATGAAGCAGAGGATGGTAAGAAGGAGAGACTAGTTGACAGTCTCATGGTGAATGCAAATCAGCATATTGATGTGCTAACAGAGGAGTCGGGAAAGAACTCAGAGCAGCATACTGAAATGTTGCCAGAGAAAGCTGAGGAGAAAGCCAGTGAAGATTTTCTAAGTCCTGAAAAAGACTTGGAGCGGCAGAGAGAAAACTTGGTCACTGAATCGACAAGTGAGACCAGTGGGTCTTGTGATTTTGATGCTGACAATTTGATTGTGTTTACAGGTAAGAAAGAAGACAGTGCATCATTTGGAATTGTCTCGGAAGGAGGAGAACAGTTGCAGAAAGAAGATGAGACAATCATGTCTCATAAGCAGAGGCTTGTTACCATGGGTGACAAGAGAGAGTTGGCTTTTCTGTATAGCCAAAAGAAGATTGGAGGACAAAATTTTGAAGCTGCTACAGTAGTACAGGATGAAGTTGTAGTGTTTGAAGAACTTTATTTGATTGCCATAATCAATCAAGATGATGGACAATTACTGAAGATTGTCGAAGGGGAAGATGGAAGTTATGCTGGAGTTAATTTGCAGCATGTTGATGAAATGCTGAAATGTTTGCTGGAACCAGAGAAAGAAATTGCAGATGAAATTGCAGGTGATGAGCAAAGGAATGTTGCTGAGGGACAGGAAGTTTGGGAGGCCGCAACATTTATGTTGGCAGCTAAAGTAACATGTTTTATTGAAGATGTTGGAACCAATCAGCAAATAGAGGATATACTGGACAGAAAAATTGAGTTGATAAGGAGGATAATGATGAAAACATCCCAGAGAAAGACAGTAGAAAGAAAGAAAAGGAAAGACAACAAGGGGAAGACAGTAACAGATCTTGAAGGCAAAGCAAGTGGAGCATTACAGCACAAAATATGGAAACTTGGAGGACAACATCAGATAACAACAGCAGTAAAGCAATTGACAAGAAAAGAAATATTACAAAATAAAATTTGGGATCCAGGAGGAAATATCCAGACTTATGACCAGGTGGTCATGAATTTTCTTACATGGGGAGTCTGATGCAGGAGCATTAGCTCCGAAAAACACCTTGTATTTTATCTAATCTAGGGGGTTTTCATGTTTTGAAGAAATATTAAATTTCATGTAAATATTAATATTATTTTGGGTGATTAATAAATTATTTGTGAGAAATTGTAAATGTGAGAGAAATTAGTTTCTAGATTATTTAGAATTAATGAGGGAGCCTAAGTTGGAATTAGTTTCTAAGTTTTAGGGATGTTGAGAGATTTAGAGATTTGTTGAGATATTCTAGTGGTGTTGAGATATTAAGGGGATTGAGCATTTAATTAGATCACTTTTAAAATTGTATAAATAGGAGGGGGTTTTGAGAGAAAAATACATTGAGATAGTTGGAAGAGTGAGAGTGTGATTGAGAGCAGGCTTGAACAGCCAAGGCTGTAAACCCTCAGGCAGGTTGTAAGGGCCAATAAATTGTAAATCGGGCCAGGAGAAATGTTGCTATAAGTAAATTCACTTTAATGAAAGTGTTGGTTTTGAGTTATGCACCTTAACTTGGTCAATTCGGGTATGATTCAATTTCTGTGTTGAAATGGTGAAATTGCTGGTATTTAATTTGCTGGTTTATAAGAGAAGAATTATATGTATGTTCTTCAAACGTTAGCAACAATTTGCTATGTGTGTCTATGAGAGGAATTTTGTAATCGAAGTATGTTTTTTTGTCTTGGATGATGAGCGATATTTGTAAGCTCTAATTGAGTATCAATTCATATCGATTTTGTCTGCACATGCTGAGGAAAGGCATTTGAAATTGGTTGAATTGCATGAATGGGCAATCACAATTAAACTAAATGACAGTGTTGTTGAAGTTAATAAATTGATTTCTGTGTAATCGAATTCACAACAGGGAGACAGGATTCGTTGGGTCGATTTATGTTTGTGAACATTATACAGTGAATTAATACCTGATATTGTTTGATAAAATCATAAGCATTGAAGAATTGAATTCTGGCAAAGACACGAATTGCAGAAGTGAAAGAATTTGTCTGAAGAATTTTTTAATGGCAAATCGAAGGGGATGGATGCTGCTGAAGAAGCAATTTACGCGTGGAATCTTTGTATCCAGCAAAGAATGCGTTGTAAAAATTCAATTTGGTGCAAATTGGCAGCGTAGTGAACGATAGACAGCATTTTCAAAATCAGTGGAAGACAACCCGGTAGATGAGGTAAGCAATTTCATGTGTTTTGGAAATCGATGTGTATGTAACAGATATTGGTTTCTGCGTTGAATCTGCACGGAGGAAGAACGTTTGGTGTGGAATATATGTAGCTACAGCCTAGAGTTAAATTGAAGGCGTATTTGTTGGAAGAGGAAGATCGGTTACAGCAATTGAATTCTAATTACAGTGCCAAGATCTGGACTAAGAAAAATCGGGACAGTCGACACATAGATGTTTAAAATCGAATTCAGAAGAAACGCTGTGGAAATTGGGTTGAAGGGAGAGCGTTGCTGAAATCTGGAAAGGTATGTTGTGGCTTAAATCTGAGTTTATAGTTGCCATAGCAGAAAATTGTTTGAAGAAATGTGTGAACGAAGTTAAATGAAATGAATTGGAGTTTTGTAATTGCCAGATTCAGATTTAATACAAGGGCGCATTTGTTTCATGGAAAATTTATTTGAAATCCGATCTTAAAACCCATATGTGAAGTGATGGGTAGAATGCATTGAATAGTGTGCCGGTTGTTGAATATGTAAGGTGAGTTTCAATGTTATTTGAAATGATGGTGGCAGTATGAGATTTCATATCAGAATGCATGAAATCGATTGGGCAGTGGTGTGAATTTGCTGGTTGAAAAACATAAGCACATTCTTTTATTTGAATTAAAATCCAGCCATCTGTGAATGGAATTATTGGATTGAGTAGTGTTTGATTTTACTTTTGCATCAAGTTAGAAGTTCAGATTGTATTGAGTTTGGAAATGGCATGAAGACTGTTGAATTGAGCACATGATTAAATGAGAAGCATTGGGGGTTTTAAAATAAAACAATGAAACTGACGGTTGTTAAAAGTCTTTATAAGACTTGTATAAGGGGTTTTTAAGGCTATTGAAACTTTTGAAAAGAATATGGTTGGGTTGTGGGTTTTGAACCATTTATTGAAGATAGCTTCCGCGAATTTAAGTTGTTTGAGTTTGCCAAGAAATGAAAGATAAGTTTCTGCATATTACTTGAGATTGCCAATGGGGAAAAATTGTCGTGTATTGAAGTTGAATTGGGTAATTGTTTGAGGTGCATGTGTTTATATACAGTGTAGGCAAAGATTCTGGGATTTGCAAGCCCTGCCTGCGTCAGCGAGTTAGACGTTCCAAAGTCGTGTATGCGTATACACGCACTTTCATGCAAGGGAAAGAGTGTACATGTGGGAGAACTTATCTTTGGTCCATGGTATTTTGTCCTTGGTATTTGAACCTATGGTTTTGGACCTTGGTATCTTTTCTAATGTGTTGATCCCAAGTATTGGGTCCTTGGTATTGATTTTTTATGGTTTTGGGTCGTGGTATTGTGAATAGGAAGACTATAAAAGAGGAAGAAGATCTTTGGGCAAAGATCATCTGAATTATTGAATATCTGATATCATGCTAGATATAGAATACTGGTGATTGGGTTATGGTGCAGATCTGGATCTGAATGAAGGAGGAACCTGAGCACAAGAAAAAGGATAAGTTCTCTTGATGGGTCAAAATCTTAAGGCTTGAATAGTAGTATCTCTATATGATTTTGATCTATGATATGTGGCGCACGCTTGATCTATAAATCTGATAATCTAGGTTAACTAATGTCTGAATGATTGAAAAGGTGAATTATCCTTTATAGATCTATACGCATGTTGGTCTCGACGAAGAGGCGTATACAAGCAGTTTCTGCAAGTGAAAGAAGCGTATACGCAGGTTGGTCTCGACGCGGAAGTGTATGCACGCAGGTTTCTGAATAGTGAAGTAGCATACGTCTCTTGAATTATGTTTTAGTTGTTTCTACTATGTAGCTACAGTGTTCTAGGTTCATAATTGGTGTGTGATTATTGTTACTAGGTTCTGGGTACAGCAGTCGGAGAAGTGTTTATTTGATTCAGTACTAATTGGTGAAAAAGAGATTGTTTGATGATTGATTGATATTCATGGATCCAGTTTGAAAATTTATGAAACGTGGTCCCTGGAAGAAAAGAGAGGGTTGTATCTCTCTGCAGTTTGCAGTCTGCGTACTGGTAAAGGACTGCACCAGTACAGAATCATTGTAAAAAGAAGTTTCTAATTGAAAAGATAGAGACATATTGCAGCAGGTGGTTTTCACCCACAATGGGTTTCCACCTTATATCTTGTGTTCTTGTGTGTGATTGTCTTCTGCTCTATTTTACTGCTCCTGGTTACTGTTTATATGATTCTGATGTACAGATTAATGTTCAACATCTGTATAATATATTAAATTATAATTTTGCATGGTATACGCGAGTTTCCTTATCTGTAGTTGCGTATATACGCGGTTTTCTCTAACTGAAGTAGCGTATATGTTCTGGGTTTGAAAAGAAAATAATTGACCAGATAATATTGATTCACCCCCCCTCTCAGTATTATTTCCAACAATTGGTACCAGAGTCGTTCCTTCAAAATAAGCTTGATCGCTTGAAGGAAGATCTATCATCATGAGCAACTACGAGAGAGAAGCATCGATCAAGCCACCAATTTTTGATGGGACCAACTTCGTCTATTGGAAGGTAAGAGTCACAGCCTATCTTCAATCTCTTGGTACAGAATTATGGGATATCATAGATACAGGGTACACTTTTCCTTCAGGAACTCCTACAGATCTGGCTGAAAAGAAGCAATTTGAAACAAATGCAAAGGTTGTCAATACTCTATTAGGATGTCTATCGCAATCAGAATTCGTCAAGGTGATGCACTATAAAACCGCAAAAGAAATATGGGACAAGATCGTTCTGAGCTATGAAGGAGATGAACAGGTAAAATGAGCAAAACTTCAAACCCTCATAATTCAGTATGAAAATCTCAGAATGTATAATGACGAAAGTGTGGCTAACTATTTCCTACGTATAGATGAGATTTTTAATTGTATGAAAAACTTGGGTGAAGAAATAAAAGAGGTTGTTGTGGTTGAAAAGGTTCTAAGATCTTTGTCCTCTAAGTTTGAATCAAAAGTTTCTTCAATAGAAGAAAAGGATAATCTTCATAAAATTACCATGTTGCAGCTACACGGAATTCTAACCTCTTATGAAATGAGGAAAGGAGGACCATCAGACAGGAGAGAAGTTGCATTCAAGGCTTCAGGTAAAGGAAATTACTATGAGTCATGACATATGTCAGAAGAAGAGGAAGAATCAAATTTTGTCAAGAACCTTCAACAGGGTGCTGGAAGATTCAGAGGTAAGTTACCCTTCAAATGCTTTGCTTGTGGAAGAGTCGGTCACTATGCTGCCTAGTGTCCTCATAAAGATAATATTGACAAAGGTAAGGAACCTGTTAGATGGAACAAGAAACAGAATGTAAGTAAGAAAAGCTACTACACTCATGAAGACAGTGATGGACTCTCAAATAGTGATGAAGATGAATGAGGTAATAATTATAGACTTTTAATGGCTTTTGAAGATGATGATTTTATGGATGTTATAAATGAAGAAGGTCTTTATGAAGAGATTTCTAAACTCAAAATTTGTTTAGAAGAGAAAAATATGATTATTGATACTTTGCAATTTAACTGGATGAAAGGGAAAAACATCATGAAAAGTTAGAATGTGAAATTGTGGGACTTAGAAAAGAGATTGAGAAAACAAAAGCTCTTAACCTTAGATTTGTTAAAGGATCTGAAACTCTAGATGAGATTATCAATGTGCAGAGTTCTCCTCTAATCAAGACAGGTCTGGGATATAATGAAGAAACATCTCAAGCACAGAAACCATCCACCTCCAAAAGTTATCTTGATGCAGTAAGGAGGAGTGAGCAAAGGCCCAATGGATATCACCAGGTAAATCAAGGACAATTTACCTCAAGAATGAACAAAGACTACCCGATAAATCGGGGGCAATCCACCTTAAGGATGAACAGAAGTTGCAACTAGCCACAAGTAAAACCTTCTCAATTTGCCTCAAGAATGGATGACAATAGAAACTACAATCATTTGGTTGGTAGATTTGATAATCGCAGGAGTTTCTTCAATGGCCAATGCTTCTCGTGTCATAACTTTGGTCACAAAGCAGCTCAATGTGTTGCCTATAAGACAATCATGACTAGAGAAGCTCAAAAATAAAGAAGTATGACTAGGATCATGAAAAGAA